>JAYJMB010031704.1:10884-31224 GCA_036873735.1 Pouteria campechiana
ATTTTCAAAATTCAACAGTTTGTATGCAATTTCAATAATTTGATTTTTTCCCAATTTTAAATAAACAAGAGGGTCTATTTGTCAATAAATGAGAGGGTCTATTAAATGGTGTAAATTTTTTACTTGTAATTATTTTAGCATGGTTTCTACCTAATGAATGAGAAAATAAGTAGTGCAAGCACTTGGATTGCTTGGTATGATGACGCCTGTTTGCATGGTGTTAGTAATGCATGTGCATTAGCTATACTTTTTACACATCTTTGGAGAATGATGTGATATTTTAACTATTATAATAATTTTTATTTTTTATATAATAATCTTTATTTTTAATTATTTTTTAATTTTTTAATAAAATCCCTTATTACCTGTTCCACTTTTCTAAAATAATCCCAGAGCATAATGTACTTGCAATGCTGACGCATCCCTTACACTCCGATAAATGGTTGCAAGACTACGGCTTAATCTAGTGGAAGAAATCTGACATCATTTGACCAAGTGATAATAAGGACTGAAGTGATGGCCGGTGCCCCTTTTTCAAAATTTTCTCGAATTTCATGAGTGAATTTTTCGAATCTACGAAAAATTCTATCTTAAATCTACCGGGCAGGGTAAAACCTCAGCAAGAAGAAAACAAAATTTCATAAATATTTATATAGACTCGAAAAAACTATTTACCAGCTATAAAGAAGCCATTGAATAATAATAATAGTCTCAAACATAACTACTAATTCTAAAATTTATATAGATTCTTACATCGAATTTATTGTACCAACATTTTGAGTAATTTATCATGTTGTTGCTTTGTAACTACACTTATATAAACTTATATTAACGATTTAGAAAAAAATCATCAATATTAACGATTTAGAAAAGAATTATCATAGTTTAGGTAAACTTGATAAGCTTTATGTAATTAATAGAATCATTCTATCAAATTTTAAACTATAAAAAAATTTAAACAGAGGCGTAAGTAATTTTTAATGCGCAACGTGGCACAGGTAACTGCTAAGTGGAGTTATGAGAGAGAAGAACTGATAGATAAATCGAGTAATATTTCCCATGCATCAATATTTTTGAGATTTTTTTCCCAAATACTATTCAGAAGATATCCAGAATATTGTGATATTGAAAAAAATGCAATGTAATGTGATTTTTAACATTTTTTTTTCATTTTGAACTGTTATATTCCATTAATTCAAGTTCCAATTAGTGTTTTCGGAGCTGGACTGGAGTGGCTGGTTGAACTTGTTCAACTACAAACCGATTAGTTGACCAATCTAGTTTGTCCCAATTCGATTTATAATAGTAGATTTATTTAAAATATTATTATTATTATTATTAGAATAAAAGATAAATTAAAATAATATAATATTATAGTAAAAGATTTATAAATTTAAATTAATATCTATAATTTAAATTTTTTTAAATTATGTTGCATTATTTTTTTAAGAAATAGTTCATTCAGTCAAACCGACTGAACACCTCAACGTTTCAACCACCGGTCGGGTCCGGACAACAATGGTTATACGTCACGAATGACTTAGGTCTGCAACATTTGCAAGCGCCGTGATTCAAAGCTGCAAATCTTTTAAGTGGTGATGTCACAATTAGCTTAAAAGGCAAAGGAAGCGCACCAGTTCCGGAATAAAACCACATGCCCTCAGCCCACCTACAAAGCTCAAAGTTTCAGTGGTAGATATATTCTACCAAATTAATTGAGTAAAAGAAAGGTACAGATGCTGTTTGCGTAAATGGCTAGATTTCAACTAATGAGATATCAAGGCTTAGATGAGAATCGGATCCCAAATCATGCATGGATTGCTATTTGAAGAGGGGTACAATATAATTTAAGTTAAAATTACCTACAAATATTTTAAATATAATTTATTTTTCTTGATACCATAAATTGTCCGAATCAGACACCTCAATTAGCCACGCAAAAGAAATCAGACATCCCAATTGTCCTAGTAAATTCCATGTACCCAACGCCTTAAATTATTCAAATTTTTTACTTCATTTAAATTCTGTCCTGGATTGCTGGAACACATGTTCTAAGGGTGTGTTAGGTAATATAAGAAAAAGTGAAAAATCTCTCTCTTTTTTTTTTTCCTTTTTTCATATTTTTTAATTCCCATGACATTTAATTATCTTAATAATTTTACTTTTTCATTAGTATTTAGATTTTTAATAATTATCTCTACGTACGTAAAGACAACGCTGGGTGATGGCAATGCCTGTGATAACGACGCTCCTCTTCGTTTGCTTCCTGATTTTGTTGTTCTTCCTTCTTATAATTCAGGTGCACAGTTTGTCTCCTTAGGTCATGATCTCTCTGTTTGGACAACCATAGAGATCATTGCACGTAAAACCATACATCGAACATGGCCCACAAATGGACATGGTAGAATTGCAGCCACCCAACTGGTGGTCATGGATTGATAAAAACAAAATGTAATTGTTGTTTTGTTGAAATGGATCACATTCTAAAGTTGTCGTTTCAAGTTTTGAATGGACGGGCTCTCTTTTTTTGGATAATCATATATTCCAACATTCCAATTGAAACCTAAATGACATGTTTTTTATTTTCGCTTTTTCAAATTTTTTGCTTCCATTGGTATTTTACAAGTAAAGGTAACAACCAAACTGATCGGCTGCCCAGATTAAATAGGAAAGAAAAAGAAAAAAAAGAAAAGAAATTTCTTCTTATAGCAATTGATTTAATATATATTTATTATAATAATCTTATTTTTTGTCATTACAAATTTCAATAAGGGCCTACTTGGGTCATAGGAAGAGGGTGGAATAGGAGAGGTACAGTAGCTAGCCATTTTTTTTTTATTTGCTTGAGAGTGGTACGACATTTTAACTAATTTTATCATTCCTAACAACCCTGTATTTTTAATCATTATTGGTATTTTCAATTATTTTTTATTTTACCTTCAAAACCTATTTTATTGATATAATCACACACCATAGTCTTCTATTGTACAATATTTTCTTTTGCACCCTCTTCCTGTTACATTTAATTGAAACATACCCTAATGTCAATCTGTGTACCATTTAAAAAAATAAATAAATCTGTAGCTAGTTGTCCCTCTTTCATTTTGATTCCTGTTAAATGAAATTTGGTTGCTGTGATTTTGGGTTTGGGTTGCCGATTCTAGGGGGAAGATCTCAAGTTATGTCTAGTAACGTCATTTGTGGAATATGCGTGCGTCGCTTTCTCCTTGGTCTTCAGTCTTCACATAGAAAAGTCATGTGAAATTACCCGGTAATTGTTGATTGAGCATATCCGTGGAACAACCTTTTCTTGCACCCATGTGATGGTGTGGACCACTAAAAATAAGATAGCCAATGGTGGTGGAAAATAATATAAGTGCAACTAACCTTCGGTTACACACCCATTGAAACAGTAGGACCCACTTGTATATTTAGGATTAATTGATTCCGTTAAAACATTTCAAATTTATTTATTTATTGGCAAAAATGTCCATTGAAGACAAGAATATTAAAAATTATCGATTTATTGTAAAAATTGTCATATGACCCATTTTCATGCGATTAAAAATTTTTACTTCTATTTATATAAAGAAAACTAAAAAAGAAGATGCGGTGTTATCGTCGGGTTGACCAGATCTGGAATAAATAGACCGACCTGATTGGCACCCCTCTCTACTGTAGCTCGAATCTGTAGTGGTGACTTGTTCAGGTCTGCTTGGGTGGTACCAAAAGTTTGTAAAAAAATTGTAAATACACCAATTTGGTGATTATTATGATATGGAGTGTATGAAACATTAAAAAATTTCAATGCTTGTTTTATACCGTTTGTAGTGATGGTATATATAAAATAGATATTAACTTTTTTTTATATCTTCTAAATTTTGGCTATGTAAAATTACTAAAAAGAATATGATTCCTTTTGGTCTAATTTGTTTGAATTTTTTTTAACTACCAAATATATTTATATATTTTATATGATATAAATATATATTATATTTTAAATATATATTATATTATTTATATATTATATTATATATGCTTTATAAAAATATGCATGTATATATATTGTGTATTACATATATATTTTACAAAAAAATATATATTTATTGTATATATTATAGATTATATATTACGTATATTTTATAAAATATATTTTTGTCTACATATTATATTTTTTAAAATAAATATATTATAAATGTTGTAAAATATGTTATTTTATACAAAGATAAGCTTCCATGCCAAATTTTTTAGTCCTTAGTTAGTTCAACGCAGAAACTAGTGGACGAAAGTGCTAAAATAGTGCTCATTGGGGATGCTTTTTGGCTTCTAAAGATGCGTTTTAATTTTTGGCCAAACACCAGCAAATAGATTGCTTTTGTTTTTAGGCTCCTGCTACACATGATCCTAACATGATTTAAAAGATTATTATTGGGTGGCTCTTGGATTGAGATGGAGAAATAAAAAGAAATATAAAGGTATATTTTTGTGTGTAGATTTTAGTGTTTGTGGAAACAAGGAATGATGGAGGAGAAAGCAGAGAAATCTATGATTTTTTTCTGCAATCTTATTGGTTTCTCACCCATGTTCTTCTTTTAACTCGTTAACATGAATTGGCGGCCAAGCATTAACTGATTAATTGATTGATTGCGGGTGGCCTTGACTGATGTGTGACTGACTATCTGGAGCGGGGAGAGGCGTCACTGTGTGGCTGGTCTTGGAGACGACCGCTGACTAATCTGGCACTGGAGAAAATCGATGAATAATACATCTCTTCTCAAATATAAACGCACATTTATTAATTCACTCCGACAAATAATATTTCAGCCTCATATTCAATTGTATTGAAGTTGGTATTGACTGACGTCTTTAAAAATAAAATTCAGTTTGCTGATTGAAAATCGTTAATCTATACTGTACATTAAATGATCGATGCGAGGGAGATAAGTACAAAAAACAATTCATTCATTGGATGTTACCTACTTTAATTGTCCATCAACCATACATATTATACATGCATATATTTTGCACATTAAATTCTTGATTTTTCTACACTTAATTGGGTTAATAGAAATTCCATTGTCAGATATATCCCTGGGAAGCTGTCTTCTCATTGACTGACATTGTCTAAGCTGAGTAGTGATGAGGAAAATAAAAGTGGGAAACAAGAATCTAGGATGGCAAAAGTTCACACTTAATATGCGGTTCAAATAATCCAAAGGCAAACCCAACTTTGACGATAAAAAAGCAAACATATCACGAGGTTGCAACTGTTGCAGGTTTGACTTGTGGTGAAAGCAACTTTGTATTGTAATTTGTACATCCAAAGAGTTGCAATTGCCTTTTATCGTTGGATTGTCCAAACATCAGCAAAGCTATTGGAGAAATCTGCCGTCCATAGCTAGATTATTAATAGCCATGGCAATCCAATGCCTTTACTGCTTGAGGCGTGCCACGCTGGTCTTAGTGATTTTACACTACCTTGTCGCTTTTCAGAGACTTCAACCATTGATTTGCGCACAAGATTTCAGATGGTCTTGTCTGCTTGATTAATACAACATTTAACAATAGCTTAGAAGAGAAAGAAAATAATATCAGTTACATGCTGGATTTAAAAAAAATGGATAGGTGTTTTGCAAAAATGATAATATTATTTGTTATAAGAAATATAAAATTCATGATGAAAATGGTAGATTTGACTACAAAAATACAGAATTAAATAAGATACATGAATGTCTCTCAAAACATGTTTGGATAGAGTAGAATGATTAAGGCCTTGTTTGGATTGTGTTAGCAATGCAAGTGCATTAGCTACAGTTAAAATTGATAAAAGTTTTTAGTTTCCCAAGTAAAATTTATTTTTTGCCCAACCAAAACAGCTACTATCTTGGTCCTATGTTTGCTAGCCTATTGCAGAATATTAAAACTGGGAGATAAGGTTACAGGCATCTTGCTTTTATGTCATTGGATCCCATGCACCGAAAGTTCACCAATCGTAGTATTCTAGTCACCAGCACTGGACTGTTCATCCAAATTAACAGACTTATTTAGAACCAAAGACAGGTATCAGCAGGATTTATCTGTTGGCCCCGGTTACCTAACATTGCTTTCCATTTTCCTGCAATTAAAACTAGATAAATTAAAGTGGGAAACACGAATCCTGATTACTCTGGCAATGAACATAAAATGAGAAAGTGAGATTTCTTGTTATTCGTGCTTTCCTTGGATACATTGCGACATTTCACTACCCATATCACATCTCTTATCTTCTGAAGACGTATTAAAAAAAATCTATGGTTTGGTGGTCCAATACGCCATGCTAAAATTAGGTTTTCCTTTTTTGAGATCATGTCTTGTCTGTGGCGCCTTTTTCCCTTTTCTCATAAAATTCCTTGCCAGACTCCAAAGCAACGTAGCCCATATGATCTGACATGCTGGGGTTGGCCTTTAGGCATATTTCATAAACTCGGAAACGCCAACATGATTCCATGCATGCATCTTCATTTGATGCAAGTTAATTTCTAAATAATAAGATATTAAAAATAACTAGAAAATGAAAAAAATTAAAAAAATAAAACTCATCTAGGGTGTCTGGGTGGACAGTGAATTTCACAGAGATTCAGCCAAACCGAGTTGAATCCTCACCTTCTGCAACACTTTATAGATTGAGGAATTTTCTGAGCTGGTGCCTAGTAAAATCAAAATTTTGACTATTCTGAAACTTTGGACTGTCAACCAGGCCTCATCACATTAGCTAGCATTGATGGGTGCTTTGCATGTGTATGCAATGCCCGTGTGTTCTTGCCCATTGGATTTAAAAACATGAAATAGCAGTTTACTTTTATAATTTGATCAAGTAAAATCAAATATTCAAGGCTGGTTTGTCAGTTAGTCTCAAGGGTCAGGGTCTGTTAAAGGCATACTTAGCTTGGCTTGTCAAACTCCAAGCCTGAATTCAGAGGCTGTAAGTCGTGCTCAAGCTTACAGTCGTTAATAAAACAAGCTTATCTTAAGCTTTAGTGAGGTCAAACATGACTTAACTCGGCTTGATGTAGGCTTGACGAGGAATTTAATTTTGCTTGAGCTTGAGCTATACGCATTTATCTAAATGTATGTTTGTAATGTATCAATCATAGACCAAATGATTTTGAATTGGGTTGGTTTTGATTCAGGCCCGGGCTCAGTTTTATGGATTTCAAACATAACTGTAGATTGAATATTTGGACTCGAGCCTAACAAGGTCTGCCCTATTTGAACTTGCTAACTTTCGAGCCAAGCTTAAGCTGAGTAATGCTTAATACACTTAACTCCTTTATAATACTAATTAATGCAATTTATTTACTATGGAGGGATAATGTGATCATAGAATTAATCCCACAATCCAGAAGCATTTTTATTTTTTTTAAAAATTTGGTTTGGTCTGGATCGAGACATGTATGGGCCTACCAATTTTGGCACTGCGTCCACGTAAGAGGGACAGCCCAACACTTTGAAAGATTGAATATACGGAAAAAAGCTAATCGAGAAGTAAAACATGCTGAAAGATGATCCAAGGACACCTTAAAAATCGAATATACCGAAAAAAACTAGTCAAGAAGTAAAACATTCCACAATATGATTGAACGACGCTTGAAAAGATTGAATATTGGGAAAAAGCTAGTGGAGAAGTAAAACATTCTGCAAGCTAATCAAGAAGACATTGATTTATATAAACATAAAATCAATCCAATGAATAAATAATTATTCAACTATTTATCATTAATTGCAGCAGCTAATGAATCAGGTCTTCCATGATTACAAACAGTAAACATGAAACGGGAACTCATCCTAATCGGACCCTTAGTAGTCCCATTACAGCCAATGAAGTTATCCAACGGAAAATTCTTTCCTCTTATCAGACTCAAAAACCTGAGTCATCATATCATGCATGAGTTTGGAAGAAGGCCAATCCCAAAGCACACACCCACCATCAAACTAATGGATTTCATGGTCTGCCAGTCTTCTCAACTAGTGCACACTGCATATCAGAATATGGCCATGTAACTAAAGTCCAAAAATGCACCCACACGGATACGGTATGCCAAAGATGTGGCGCAAGCGAAAGGTTGTCAAACGTAGGGGCTGTGCAGCAACTGTTCCAAATTTAAAAAGGTGACCTGCTGTCAAAATTATTGATTTTTGAAAATTAAAAAAAAATTATTAAGTTGCATTTGTGTTTTATCTTTTGCCTACACACCTATTATTCTATTAATATTTAAATGAAATCGAGAAGATATCCACATAAACCCACAAATCTCCCATGTCAAATGTACCCAGTTCTATTTGTTTCCCAATATAACATTTTCTGGTAGGACTTTCCCTATTCAATTTCTGACCAGTGTTTTCTATTGTACTATTTTCATTTCTGTGGGCTACTTGATTCATGCATGATAATCAGTTATGAAATTATGCCTAGATGAAACATTTTTTGCCCATGGAGAATTTTCTCCACACATCACGATGGTCCTCATTTAAACATTAAGTACAGAAAACACCACTACTTATCAGACATAATCGCTCTTTACATTATATGGCATGCATTTGGATTCTCATCACTGAATAGCATAGGAGCATGGGTACAGTGCACAAAATAAGGAACGACAGGTTCATCTGATTTGGGTTTATCTTTTTCTTCCTTGGATTTTTCCTTTCCTGATTTTGCAACTTCAACTTCAACTTCAACTTCCTTGATGATGGTCTCTTTCTTTTCCTCCACCTTTTTCTCCTTCTCCTTCTCCTTCTCCTTCTTCTTCTCGGGAACAATCTCGGCGTGTTTATGTGAGAATTTTTTGTGGATGTATTCAATCAACTTCTGCGACTCCAATGTGCTTTCTACAGTACATGTTTGCATGTTCGAGTCGATCTTTACGTTTCGGACACCTGCATTCAGAAAAGGCAGTCGCAATGAGATCGGTGAGAATGTGAATTGATAAAGTTAGATAATTGGCTTCAGGGAATCCCCGTCACCTTTGACCTTAAGCAACTTCCTCTTCAGATCATATTCACATTTCTCACAGTGCATTGGAACCTTAATTACTGTTGTAATCACTTTGACCTGAAGGAAAAACAAAAAAATAGCTGTTACAAGTATCCCAATGTGCGTGAGATGTCTGTTTTCTCTGTTCATTCCATCTTAACATGTACAAAAGAAGCATCCAACAGGATGAATGAAATTAAAAATTTAAGCTACTATAAAACCAGACCAGAACCAAAGTGTTTAACACTTGATTCTTAAGGAAGCTGTGGACAGCAATTTGCCTGATTTGCATCTTTCGGAAGGCCAATGTAACAACATTCTTTATTCATCTGGGACAGAGCAAAATTTGCAGGGATGGCATGCTCAGGGGAGAAGTGGTGAAGAGGCTTGACCCAAAATTGATTGATAATGAACTTATCCATGTACTATCTTATTATTTATGATGTTGGTCTACCATGAATAGCTGTTCTAAAAATCACTCATGTTCAGCCATCAGGTTAACAAAGGTTAAATTCTCCATTGCTAGCATCTTTTTCTTACCGCCTGCAGCTTGTATGGATGTTGGTGAAATTTCATGAGCAGACTACCCTATCTTAGCAACAGAAGGAGTTCTGTCTTTCCCCATATGATTAACAACTGCTATGTTCTCATGCAAGTGTTCTGAGATAGCACTGGTCTGTGGGGAGCATCTATTTGTCACACTGATCATTAGCTCCCATTCAAGAGAAGACAATGTTGCAATGGTAAATTTCATAGAAAACATATTAATGCTTCTCATGAATGATCAAAAACAGAGAAGAAAAGAGATTCTGGACTTTCTACAATGCAGAAGACTAGACATGCCATCTATTTTTGATTGAATGCATATGCGGCAAGTGGAATCACTGATGGAAATTTGAAGCTTACTTCTTCCGTTCCTTTCTTCGCAGGTGGCTTGTCTTTCTTGGCCTCAACAGATACGATCTCCACTTTCTTCTTAGTCTTTTTCTCTATCAGCTCATGAATTTTCTTCCCATCAACCACGCCAATAACGGTGACCTTGCTCTCCTCAAGATCAACTTCCACCTCTTGAACTCCTTTATGAGGCATATTAACATTAGGTTCTGATTATGGTGATGGTCAGGAAAGCTGTTCTAGGAAGGCATGAAAAGAGATCTTGATGGGGACAAAAGCAGTCGCATGCACATTTCAATCCAGACAGCTCGTAGGATTTCCACTTGCTCGGAAAGCACAAAAATTTTGTAGTTTCAAAACATAGATTTTACTTGATTAATCCATCCTTATTCTGAACATTCAACAGCTATGATACAAATGGACAGGTCATTCACTTAAAATGAGATTTTCAACTATCGACCTCCATATGAAAAACCCATCTGATTGTTGAATAATCAACATTAAAGATAGAATGCATAATCTATCTCACCTTTGGCTTTTTGCAGTGGCTTTTTAACTTCGCGTGCACATTCCGGGCAGTGAAGATTGACCTTGTAGATAGCACTGACGATCCCATCTCCCCCCTTTTTCTCTCCCCCCTTTTTCTCCGCCATCTTCTACGCCTACAAAAGAAGCAAAACTCATGGAATACAATGATTAAAAGATGCCAAACGAGTCATATTCAGATATTCTGTCAGAGCAAGGGGAGCCATTTCATGTTGAATTGGATTGAGTGTGCACGCAGGAATGCGGACTTTTCAGGTCTCAAGTTTCAGGTGGTTGGGATTTGCTAAGGGTAGCTCACTGGCCAGTACCTGTAAGAAGAGATGGAATTTCAAAGGCATTACCTAAAACAAAAGAGAACGTTGCGTCCTTTTTATCACTCTTGTACATGGGGTCCGTCCTGCGTTCATTACACGGAAGCCTTGCGTTTGTTGATTTTGCACGTCGAATGCAAGCATGCAAGCAACTATAGTGGTGGGTTCCAGTTTTGTATATGGGTAGAGAACAAAGTATTTATCTTAATTGATGTTGCTGACTCTTTGTGGTCGTTAAAATGGGAAACATTAGGTGGTCCAAACTCGGCAACAGATCCATCAGTTGGGAATTATAAGAATATTCTATATTAATTTTACTTGGGGTGTTTGTTTAATCCAAAATGGCCTAGTGATTTGGCAAAGTTCTGGATCACATATATCATTGTTTTGGGATTTTGTGTAGAGAGTACGAATGTCTCTCACAAGAAAGGAAAAATTAAAAAAAAAAAAAAATCTTTTTCTCTATTCTTGGGGCAACAGCTTGAGGTGGGCGTGGAACGTGAAACACGCTTAGAAAGAGAAAGAGAAAGCTTACAGCTGTTTGATTGCTCAGGTGTAAATGTTCATGGCTGATGTAATAGACCGTAAATGGCTATTTAAACGGTGAGACACACGTTGAACAGGCCAGTTTTGTGATAATTCAGTTCTGATATAACGCAATATCTTAACAAAATTTTCATTTACTACTGGATTTAATTTCCTGAGAATGGCAAAACCTCCAAATCATTGTTTCTTTTCACACCTGAGAAATAAACACTTGTCTATTGCATCCACACATTCCCGAAAGCTATTCTAGTGCGAGGATGAGATGGAACGCATGCATCTCCACCATTGATTCCTTCAACAAGAGATCTCAAATCCAGTACATTCATATCATACATCCTTCTACTTTTTCATCAACTTCAGTCCCCAGCATGATGGTTAGAGGTCCACCATTGTCCTGCGGCTGCCTTAAACTCTGCAAAAAAAAAAAAAAACAATGGAACTGAGGCTGTTACGGGATTTCTGTTATATGGTGATGTTGTGTGAGGTTTTATATCGTCTATATTGAGAAATCTTAAACATTTATTATCTTTTATTTGTATGTTAAAACTATTGCAAAGAAAATTATACTTGTTGGCTTTATAGTTAGTAGTACATACAGAAAGTATCTTAATTATTAATATTTATACGATTTATTATTGTTTATTTTATTATTTTTCATTTTAATCAAGTCTGTAAACTAATGGTACATTTGGGAATATGGAAAAGAGGTGGAAAAAATATGAAAAAGTAAAGAAAAAGGAGGGAGTAATGTAATATGATAATGGGTAATGATTAAAAATAAAATGAATAAATATAAAATAAGAAGGCTTTTCCTATGAAAAGATGTAAAATAATAATTAAAAATATAGATAATAATGAAAAAAATGAGGATTGTTAGGTAATTAATAAGTCAAATCATACTAAAATGTATGTAAAAAAAGGAAAACAATTTTCTACATTTTTTTTGTGTTAACATTTACAACCTAAGTGTAAAATATATGTCTATATTTACATTTAATGAAAAAATGATAATAACATTCTCAAGTGAGCTACATTTTTAAATTATATATTTCAGTAAATTTTAAATTTTATTGGTCAATCTAGATCATGACTATCCTTTTGTTTTCAAAGTATTTAATTTAAAACAATTTATATTTTACCAAGAGAGCATAGGAGTTTATAAAGAGTTGTTATAATACTATTCGTTTTTTTTTCTCGTTTTCCTTTTTAAGAGAGAAAGGAATTGGAGACAAAACTGCTTATTTCTTGAAGAATCAAAATCATGGGACTTGTTAAAAATGTCAATTCGATCTCTGGATGCTAGTTGTGACTACGGATTCTATAGTGAAATTAAATTAATTTATAGCTTTTTCTATTTATCTATAATTTATTTATAAAAAAATGACTGATTATTTTTAGATTGCCCTCTTAACTTTGGTGAAATTTCCTAATCGTCCCCATAAATTTGAAAATATGCTATTTAGCCCATAAGTTTGACGAATATTTCATATCTGCCCCTTTCTGTTACAGATGTTTTAAACTGGGGATCAATTTGAAAATTTTATACACTTATGGGGGTAAATTTGAAAATCTTACAAACTTATAGGATTGATTTGAAAATTTTACAAACTTACAGGGACAAATGTAACAAAAATCTTTAACCATGTTAAATAGAAACTGACCATTCCCAGCAATCCGCTGGTCAACAAACGATACCAACCACTAATCCTACCATCCCTAGTTCCGCACCACATTTTCTATCCATCTGCGTCAACAAATTTCACAACGCGCGAAAGCGTCCATATGAGAAATCTTTTATAATTTATTTTGCTGGATATCAGATTTTGTTTCAAAATCAAACTTTATTTATATTTATCATGTGATTTTTTAATCGAATCTTACCGGGATAGATAATTTAGTCACTAAAGATCATAAGTTTTCCTAATCTATCAATAATTTTCCTTTATTCATCCAAGCATATAGACCTTTTACACCTTAGATCAACAGCTGCAATTGATTAGATCATCCCTTGGCATATATACAAACTGTAAGATTTTTCTACTTCAATGATTTAAAAAAAAAAATCTTCTCATCCTTTTTAAAACATTATTAATCCCATATAAATCCACAAATATCAGGTATTATAACAGTAAATGCAATCTAAAAGTACTTCGGCTTTATTAAAAAAATATTTGTTTATTTAGATTCAGTTGCTTATCATTTATTAGTTATTCAGCTTCAGTTGAATTAAGACTGCAAATCTATGAAATTAGGTGGTTAAGTAACAACCTCAGAAGAAACACCTTTTCCTCAATTTTAAGTGTAGAAAGATTCATCAGAATATGCAAACCCCCAATACGTCCATTGCATCTAATCTATTCCGAAAGATAGCCAGAATTATCAAAAACAATTATATCGACGCAAGTGAATTTTTGGATGCTACAGTAATCAAGAAACTGTGATTTAGGGAAAATAAACAGCCATGCAAGAAAGCAGAGCTTAGTTATCAAAACAATGAGAATTGAACAGAATAGCAAAATATAAATAATAAAACTTCAATAGAAGATAAAGGATTTCACTGTAAGCACAACCAAACCATATCAATCCAAAACAACAATAGCACGAAAAAGCCAAACATCAAGATCAATTTGGCTCAAGGCAGAACCTGCACGACGGCTGGCGGCTGCTCGTTATTAGTACTGTGTGCTGGTATAAATTATCCCAGTTTCTGCAGATTAGATTAGCAATAATGATTCTAACTAATAAAACTAAATCACGTAAAGCATTCAAACCCACAACCACAACATAATTTTTATGTGGAAAACCTTTCTATGTAAAGAGAAAAATGAGGGACCTAATCACCATATAGATCTGCCAATGCGGAAATTACAAAAGGCTTAGAATGTTTGTTTTTCTCCTCAAATCTTTGCTTCATGGAGGATGGCGAGCTACACATACCTTGCTATGCTGCCAAAAGGAGAAAAAAAGAGAAAAGGAAAGAAAAGAAAAAGAAGTAGAGAAGAATTGTCGCATGCCCATTGCTGCGGAGTTTTCTTGTTCGATCTTGATGGGACAACGCAGGGGCCCAACAAGATTTGGGCCTGCAATCACGTAAGAAGGACAGCCGAAAGATTGAATATACGGAAAAAGCTAATCAACAAGTAAAAGATTCTTAACTATGATCGAAAGACACTTTAAAAGATTTGATAATACGGAGAAAACTAATGAAGAAGTAAAACATCCGCCTTAAAAGATTGAATATACGGGAAAAAAATAGTCGAAAAGTAAAACATTGAGGATTATGATCGAACCGGGATGGTCTTAGAAGGTAATACGCAAGTGAAACATTCTGCAAGCAAATCAACAAGATATTGATTCGCGCAAACATATAGTCAATCCAATGGAGAAGGAAAGAAAGCAGACATAATCAACAAAACAAAGAAGGAAAGAAAATAAGTTTTTATGATTTCGAGAGAGGGAGAAAGTGCATTGAGAGGGAGAGAGAGCGAGAGAGAGGGAAAACTTGCTAAGAAAACTCGTTAATCCCACACTCTGTGTCGTTCTCTCTCTCTCTCAAGGCTCTTCCTCACTCTTAATTAGCTTCTGAGCCCAGCGCATCTGATGCTGGTTGTGGAATGTGGATGGGTATTTATAGATTTGGAGCGCAGGAGATGGGAGACTTGCTTCTCTTGCCGCGCGCGATGCCCTTCAACCGTTATTTTTGCGTAGCGATTGAGAAAGTTCCAGAAGAGAGCATCTGCGCCATCCGTAATCTCGACATTAGTGATGGCAGTTAGCCTAGTAAAAGCAGGATCAGGTGGGGGTGGGCCATATTAATATTCTAGTGAGAAGGAACCATTGCCATTGATTCTTTCATCTCAAACTAATCTACCCCTCTCACATATATCATACATATTCTTCTAACTTTTCTGCCACTTTTGGGCCATCCACCCATCAGAGATCCCCCGCCATTGCCCGAGAAATTGAATTAAGCGGTTACTTTATTTAGGCTTTATGTTATGTGGCATCCGCACGTAAAAGGAAATTCATAGTAATTGGAGTCTCGTAGGCCGACTACAACCAATGCTGTTATCCAATAGAAAATTCTTTCCAACCGTGCATGGCTGGCTCCCCAGACAATGGAAATGGTTCAAAAGGAACCCCTCTACTTTTAAGTCAATCAAAGATGGTTAAATAAAATCCAATCCGATAATTTAATAATGGTATATAGCATTATCACTTTAATTAACACATGCCAAATTAGTTTGATCGGAGGCCTATATGAGCCACACCATTTACAAATATGTAAAATACAAAAATTACTTATACTAATTTTTTATGCCTTTTGGAATCCCAAAATATATGGATGCCTAATTTTATCCTTCTGAATCCTGCAAGAATTTTTTTTTAATAATGGATATTGGTTCTTAAATATGGTAATTTTGGTCCCACCTAAGTATTTTATTCAGATAACTTTTAGATTATTAAATAAATAAATGATGTTAAGTAAACTGAAAGGATTAGATTTTATTTTGTTACTCATAGTGGGAAAACATAAAAAGATTCCTTTAAAATTTTAAAGCAACCATACTTTAAACTATTTCCCGCCTAGACAATAATAGACGTTTTTTTCTCTAAGCTCTACACCTGCATTTTACAGTTTTACCTTGATTGGATTTATTATTTTGTTATAGCCGAACCCAATCCCAATTCTCTATCCAAAGTATAAAATTTTAGCTTTTGAATACCCATATATGCATTATACCCACTTAAATAAAATTTATGAATATTATTCTATTGAATATATTATTGTGTAAATAATCAATAACGAAGTATAAAAAAATTAACATTGAAAAGATAAAAAATAAAATTCATAGATATAAATGTACAATTGATTTTTTTTTAAATTTTATCTTTTACGGCCTGGCTAAAAAAATTATTAATTCTCTTTTTTCTAATTATACATTATTTTTTGTATTATAACTATTTATAAAATACATCTATATCTTTATCTATTATTTTTTTATTTATACTATAACTAACATAAAAATATCTTAGTAATTTTTTAATTATTTATATGGTAATAGTATAACCCATCTATGCTATAGTTATTTTTCAGATTATTCAAATAATTTGGGTTGGCATAATTTGTCTGGGTTTTGAATAACAGGGTATGACAAAAAATTATCGTATAATTCAAAGATTTTTTTTTATCAAAATAAGTTGTGCATGGGAACCTTATTATATATTTTGTGTAGTCTATGAATAACTTTCCAATTTACTCACGTGGGATTGGAACAAAGCTTATATAAAATTGGAGAAGCCAAGGTGGTCATTCTAACATTAAATCTGCAAATTGGGTCTGATCAATGGTCATCAAGCATGCATCTACGACTGCAAATTAAATTCTAAACATTTGACTACAGAACTGGTACGAAAGATTGGACTGTCGTACATGAAAATAAATAAGGCACATGCTGTTTAAAATTTTAAGTTATTATATTTATACTGTTATTTTATTTAAAATAATATCAACTAAATACAATAGTTTATAGCCATTTCGCCTAGAGTGAAGACCATCATGTCACCATGCAACGAGGGAAAATCCTTCACTTCACCGACTGTCCAATTTAATTAATCTATGAAAATTTAAGGCTACCATCGTAAGACGGGCTAAATGTGGATGCAGCCTTGGTGAAAATAGTAAAGTCGAAACTATCCCGTCTATCCTTTTGCAATGAGGTGGACCACGTGAATGCATCTGAATTGCATGATATATTTCTCCATTAATCCAAAATAGTGGCGCGCAATTCATGCCTTGGCCTATTTTTCAAAACATAATGATTCTTATAAGCAAGCAATGAAGACAAGAACCATGGGAGTTCTTCTTCTTTTTTTTTCCCCCGGTTCAGCCTTGATCGGGGAATGCATTGGCCCACAACCATATGGGCATGCCTCGAAGAGGCAGGCAGGCCCAACACATTGAAAGATTGAAGATAAACGAAAAGGCTAATCAAGAAGAAAGACATTTCCAAGTATGGTGGAACAAAACTTCAAAAGATTGAATATACAGCAAAAAGGGAAAAACTAGTCAAGAAGTAAGAAATTCTAAAATATGATTGAACGAGGCTTTGAAAGATTGAATACATGGAGAAATCTAGTCGACAGGTAAAACGTTATGATCGAACGGGGATGGTACAAGGTAATCAACAAGTAAAACATTCTGCTATCTAATCAAGAAGATATTGATTTGCGCCAACGTATGGTTAATTGGTGTCATAAATCGGGTCTTCCATGTTTTCAAAAATTGAGGCAAGTTCCCGGTTCCTGCAGATCAGATAAGCAACAATGATTCAAACTAATAAAGAGTAAATCACAGAAAGCATTCAAGCCCACAAACGCAACATAATTTTTCTGTGGAAAAAAATGAGAACCTAAACAACATCTGTATCTGCCAATGCAGAAATTACAAAAGTCTTAGAATGTTTGTCTTTTCTACTCAAATCTTTGCTTCATGGAGGATGGACAGCTACCCAAACCTTGGTACGCCGCCCAAAGGAGAAAAAAAAAAAAAAAAGAAAAGAAAAGAAAAGAAAAGAAAAGAAAGAAATAGAGAAGAATTGCCGCACGCACACATTGAGAGGAAAAAACTTAGAAAATTCTAAAGTTTTTCTAAAGATAGAAGGAAAGAAAATAAGTTTTTATGATTTAGAGAGAGGGAGAAAGTGCATTGAGAGGGAGAGAGAACGAGAGAGAGGGAAAAGTTGCTAAGAAAACTCGTTAATCCCACACTCTCTCTGTCGCGCTCTCTCTCTCTCAAGGCTCTTCCTAACTCTTAATTAGCTTCTGAGCCCAGCGCATCTGATGCTGGTTGTGGAATGCAGATGGGTATTTATAGATTAGGAGCGCTGGAGATGGGAGACTTGCTTCTCTTGCCGCGCGCGATTCCCTTCAACCGTTATTTTTGCGTAGTGATTGTGAAAGTTCCAGAAGAGAGCATCTGCGCCATCCGTAATCTCGATATTGAAGGCAGGCCCACATGAATTAAATTTAGAGTTATAGCGTAAAAAATTAAAAATCACAAAACCTAAAAAAGTCCAAAATTACTAGACCTATGGGGCAACTACGAGAAAAATACATTCTAAAAATAATTATAAAAAATTTTAAATTTATTTCGAATCTTATAATCATCCCAAATAATTTCAATAAATCTAATCATTCCGATGAATTTTAAATCATTTAAAATTCTATAAACTAAATTTTGAATCGCTTTCTTATATTTTTAAATAATTCTAACACTAACCCCTTACATTTTTTAATAATTATAAGATCAACATGCAAATGTTTCATCCAAATAATTCTATTATTCATGCAATCTCAAATTACTTGGAAATATTACAAATCATTTGGCAATAAAAGTTACGATAAAAATAATGAATGACCATATAGATTTGAAGTCGTTATAAAATATTTAAAATCGTTTCAAATGATTCCAAGTAATGCTAAATAAATCTAAAGTAATTTTAAATAATCCTCGAATGATTCCAAGCAATTTCAAATGCATTGCATATCATTTGAAATCATTGAAAATAGTTCCATAGTTGAAAGTTGGAACAAATACAATGTAATTACATTCTCATGAGGGTAAAAAAAAAAATGGCGATCCGAGTGGCTCGGCCTAGCTTTTCCATAAGACAGTTATTGCCAAAAGACAGTTTCATCATCCACTGATAAACATATTTGCTTAAAAGGCAGTAAAAAGGGTATGTCTGGTGGTTTTACACGCAGTATTCAAGCATGACAGGATTTCAAATTCCAAAATGAATAAATCTTGTGTTGCAATGAAAGCTGCTATAACAACTTGTCTACATTGTAGCTTCTATTTCAGAATCGATCTCAACATCCTCAGGTGCTTTATTCCAACCCCTCAGACGGGAAGAAACATTGTCGATCACAGAATTCAGTTGGCGTATCTTAGCATTCAATATCAGCCGTGTCTTCTGCTTCTCAACAAGTGTAATATAAATGTAACAACAAGAGGAGAGAGTAAGCAAATAAAGCAAAGAGCCTATATGCATTGAATCAAAAGAACAGTGTTAAGTCAAATTGCAGTCACCTCTAAACCATCATCATGGTAGGCATCATAGTACATAGGTCGCCTAGCCTTTCGAAAGCCATGTTCATCCTCATTCAATATGAACCTCCGGATCTGCTTGAACAAACAGAGAGAGAATAAAGGATCAAAGCATATAAGATGATAAAATGCAACTAAGATTAGCTCAAAAATAAGCAAGAGAAGAAAGTATCTTATAATACATGCAACTGAGATTGCAATCAGATTTAACACAGTCAAGCAAATACCTAAAAACGTTCATTCGTCTTAAAAATAGGAGCAAAAACTCGTTAAAATTGGGATGGGGACTGGGTAGCTCCGCAACTAAAGCATCGCAAAGTCAATCAATCAACACCAAGAAAGAATGATCATCACCATGTCGAGTTGTAGCAAAGAATACAACCAGGAAAAAATACAAGCTAAACATTGTAATGAAGATGGCAGAAGCTGAAAAGTTTGCAACTGCCTGCTACCCAAACCAGGCCTTAGCTGAATGGACCAACAAAACCAAAATGAGAAAATAGCAGCTGAATTAGAAGGCTCAAAGAAAAGGCTGAAAAGCAGCTTCTCAATACACCAAAAGTAATTCCAAAGAGTATAAAAAACATATTGGTATGGTTTCAATCCTCATTTACTGTTTGTGGGTATAGATCTTATGCACTGGAAAAACTCAACAGCTGATTTATGGAGTAAGATTATCAAAGACAGATCCAAACAAAAAGCAGGAGAAAGATGTATGGCAACATTCCTCTGGTGGACTAGAGGAACTTAATGAACAATTACCAGAATCATGTTGTAAAGGAAAGACAGAAATCCATAACATATGGTAAGACCATGGTGAAGTGTTAGGTGTGAATATCTGGCAAAGGACGCTATAGATGAGGAGGTGTTATATAAAAAGTTAACAAAACTTCATTAATGGTTTGTAAGAAGTAAGT
>JAYJMB010031704.1:36605-56602 GCA_036873735.1 Pouteria campechiana
TGTTCTAATCAGGGTTGTAAATCAGGTTGAGTTGACTCAGGTTGGCCAAGCCAACCCCAAACCTATTTGTAAAAGCTCAAACTAACTCTAACCCTAACCTTATTGTTTTAACTTCAACCCAACCCTAAACCAATTCTAAGAACATTTAGTCAGTTTCGGGTTGAATTGAGGTTGATTGGTGTGGCTAAAGAATTAAGTGCATATTTTAAACTTCATTAATTTTTATTTTAAATAAATATTTTATGGTGACTAAAATAAAAATTTTAGTTTTAATACTAGTAAAATATTATTTCTCATGTTTTGCAATAAAAAAAACTCATTTATATCACCAATGTCATTCTAAAAGAAAATTCACAATTAAATTTCCAAGATTAATAATTTGAAAAGAAAAAATAAAACTTATATTTTGCTAAGACTCTTTATCTCAAGGATTGAACCAACCTTAATTATAAAATAAACTAGCACTTAGTAGATAATAACTAATTGCATTAATTTTTTTTAAAAAAAGAAAAAACCAAACTACTATTCATATTTTTATAATTATAATTAGATTTTAAATTTTATTTTAAATTCTAGTTGTGTAACATAATATAACTTATATGTGTATAGCATGAGGAAGGAGCAAAGGATTAAAAGCTATGATATTGAGGAATATAAAAAAGGAAAAAACAAATGCGCATGCACACATATGTAATTGGGTCAGGTTAAATTCAGGTTGCCTAACCCAAACCAACTGCCAAAAACATCCCAGAAATCCACAGATTTGGACATTACTTGGATCACTCATAATCATAATCTTTCATAGAATTTCAACTCCCATATTGGAAGCAATCCAGTAGAATAATTTAAAAGACCATCCCAATATTTAGTCAGTATAATTCCCTTACAGAAGACAAATCCCTTTATTCCTTCTTAGACTAATTAGCACATAGTTCAATCAACAGAGACCCACCAAGGGAATGGTTAGAGGGACTTGTGACTGTGGTAGGTGAGTTGGCAGGATGCTTCTTGTTAGTTGAGCTGCATGAAATTAGTCCAGAGTAGATAATCAGTCTATTCAAGTTTCTTTCTAGACTGTCATATCCACAACGCCCATCTCAAAAAAAAAAAAAAAGAGAGCCTAACATTGCAATAAGGGGAGTCAAATTCAACAGAATGCTGTCTCTTTCTCTAGGGTATATTAATGTTCTCAAAGGACAATTCTTTTTTCAAGTATAGCATGTATAGAAACAGAACATCCACACAGAAAAAGATAAAAGGGCTAGCAACCAAGCAATCTTCTGCACCACCATTTGCAACACCTCGGCTGGTCATTTTTGTTGGTATTCTTGTCCCTCCTCTCCGACCGCAGATACCTTAACTTTATCCAATGCCTCACCTTCACCCTCCCATCCTTGTAGTTTCCCTATGAGATCATGCACATGAAAACACGTAAACCTATGAGTTAAACAGTCATTGCAACTCAATCTATACAATCTTTCTGTTGGCACAAGTGTGGTAAATTTCCATGAAGCAATAATCTCAGTGCATTTCTATCATCAGCTTTGCGTTGTTAACCATCAAATATAGAAGATTAGATATCCTATCAACCTTATTTTAACAGCAGAATCTAAAGCTTTTTGAACTGCAGTGGCACTGGCTGCCTGACTGATTATAATTGGTGCAAAATGATGAATTTCGCCATTTTGTTTCTTTTTTTTTATTTCATTTTCCCCTTTTCATGTAATATTACTAACTCACTCCATCTGATTATATTGAAAGCACATAGAGAGCATATCTTGGAAACTCATCTTTGAAATAAACTTCAGATCTAAAAACGAAATCGAGAAGATAGGGCTATTATGGATTTTGAATGGATATTAGAGTTGCCATATGGCTTTACAGTAAAGCTGATGGTTTTGAACCCCAACGCAAATCAAATTCAATACCATTGTTTGAACCTCTAGCAGAATTCAGCAGCCTAAAGCACATTACCTGCAAGTTGGACATATGAAAATGTATCTCATGGAAGTGCCTCTGGTTTTCATCTCTGTATATGAAATCCTCTCCATCACAGCTGTGAAAGGATGGCAAACTGCTTCGCTTGTTCTGGTGGCTTTTTAAATCACTCCCTTTTTCCATCTCTCGGCTCAGCTGATTTTAGTCCATCGAATAAAATCTCGTTACAAAATAAAGCAGACTACAAGTAAACATGACACACCTTAAAAGCGTATCTACATACCTGATAACTGCCAAATGTGGCTCATGTTAGCTAGATGAAGGGAGCACACAATTCAACGCGTAGCTGGAACTCAACCAATCCTGTAGTAGCAATGCCTAGTCACACTAGGAGGCCCATAACTTATGGTGCTAGATCTGAGTTATCCCGATGCATTTAGTCACCATCTATATTATTTGAAGGTAATCACTTGCAGCTTTGCCTACAAGGGTGTGGAATTATTGGCTTTTCTTGATAAAAATCCTCACCCATCCTGGCTAGAGATCTTGGACCTCCCAGTAACAGTAAGTTCTTGTGTGTTTATAAGACATAAGCCAGCAATATATTTAAATGGAGCACTAAAATCAAGACGGGCAGTTATAGAGAAGTGGTAAGAAACCTTGACTTGAATTCGACCCTTCAATTGATGTAGCCAACTTAGTCAAGGGTTTTTGCTTGATGTGACAAAAAAAAAAAAAAAAGAGGGAAAAAAATGAGTGGATTTGGCTACACCAGGTAAAAGCTAAGGGGGTGTAAAAGCTTCCTCGACATTTATCTGCCTTAGCAGCTATGTTTTTTCTCATCATTACATGTATTTTCAGCCATCAACTCCAATCTTCCCATCCAAAAAGTCTCTCTATTTGTCTTTATTTACCTTATGATTTATATCACCCCCTATTAGGTTAACATTACCATCTATTCTACTGACATCACCTCATATTTCTTTTGCACTTTGGTTTAACATTCCCTATCTATTACCACTATCCAAAAACACAAAAAAAAAAAAAAAATGTAATGTGAAAGACATGTATACATACATATATATATATAATAAAACGAACAAACAGTGCAAAATTTAAAAGGAAAATCATCTTCTTTGTTCACCTGAATCAGGCGATTTTCCAGCGAAACAATTCGCTCCAACACCGACCCTTTTGAGAGGACGTCCTTCAGTGCCAAATCCAGCGGCCTGCATCGATTCTCCAAAGCCCAGATTTGATCATCACGCCATTTCAATAAATTGCATTTTCCTTCTAAATATTTCATCTGAAATGGATTATAAAAAAGATCTAAAATAGAAATCGCGAATGTGAGTATTTTCCAATCAAAGAAAGAAAAATAAAGAAATTCCTACCATGGAGTCTAGGCGGTCCAATCTACAGAGTATAGGCATTAGAGAATCATATCTTCCCTTCTCTTCCATTCTTCTTCTTCATCATCCTGTTTTTTTTCCCTTTTTTGGGGTCTTCTGCCTCTCAGAATTTTTTCATTTCTACCCCCAACAGCCAGATTTTTTCACTTTCGTATACAAAACCGACAAATTGCACATTGCATCTGTTTTTCACTCCCCCATGCACACCACTCAAGCTTCCCTTGCCCCATCACAACTTAGACGAAAAGAAAAAACATTGAAAGTAAAATGTAAATAATAAGCCTGATTTTCGCACTTTCGTATACAAAACCGACAAATTGCACGTTGCATCTGTTTCACTCCCTCATGCACACCACTCAAGCTTCCTTTGCTCCGTGACTTAGATGAAAAGAAAACATATTAAAAGTAAAATGTAAATAATAAAATATTCATTTGAATATTATTATACTATAATTATATTATACCAGAAAAAAATCTTAAAAGTAAAACGTAAATAAATACTATAATTATATAATATCAATGAACATGAAAAAGATAAATCGCCGTTGCCGGGGATCGAACCCGGGTCACCCGCGTGACAGGCGGGAATACTCACCACTATACTACAACGACTTTGAATTAAATGTATTAATATTTTTTATTATAAGTCTTTTTTTTGACATAACAACTTCTGCTCGGCTTTACAAAACAAAGACAAGACTACCAATGGAGTCAAATTAAGCTGAATGCTGTTTATTTATTTAGGATATGTCAGTGTTCTTGAGGGACAATTCTCTTTTTCAAGTATAGCATGCATATAAAGACAACATTCAAACAAAAAAAGGCTAAAAACCAAGCAATCTTCTTTACCACCATTTGCAACACCTTAGCTAATAATTTTTGAGGGTATTCTTGTCCCTTCCCTCTGAAGTCAGATACCTTAACTTTATTCGAAACCTTTCCTTCACCTTCTTCTTTGTATTTTCCCTAATAGGGTAGGTTCCATTTGAGGGGAAAGAATGATAAAAAACTCGCTGTAAAAAAAGAAATGGGAGAAAGTTATGATTCTTTTTATTTAATTAATGTGATATTTATCTATTCACAACTAGTTAACTTATTCAAATTATTATTTATCTTTCTTTTAAAAAAATCTACCTATTTCGTCATTATTTATTTTATTGCTGATGTCATTATTTATCTTTTTTCACTTTTTAACTGTTTTCCATCTTTTTTCTCTTCAAACCAAACATACTTTATGAGATAATGCACATGAACAAATGGAAACTTATGAACTTGATTGTCATTGCAACTCAATATGCAAAAATTTTTATTCTGGCACAAGTGTGGTAAATTTTCATGAAGCACAAATTTCAGTAACTTCGAAGCATTTTGGCATCAACTAAGCACTGTTAATAGTAAGATGTAGAAGATTAGTTGCCTTATCCTTTTTATTAAAGCAAATGGCGCATTGGTTTAATCATACGTTCTCATAACATTGATCCTTGTGTACTAACTAATTTTCTATAGTTGTTGGGAAAATTTTGAAGAAATTTCTTGGCGGTTATGAAAAAAAATTCTCGAAAATAACAAGCGTACATTTGGCATTCATGTAATCTTTGGTAAAGTAAACATGAAGTTAAATGCCAATCCTTGGTAATACTCACCACTATACTACAACGACGTGATGAAATAAGATTTTATTAATTTAAATTAATTTCTTAGATTAACTACTTCGCCATGGCCAAACCCTGAGCAACCCCTTTCGTCATGACGGATGCTCTAATTTCAAGGGACTGGTTTGCATTGGCAACAAGCTGAGAGACTTGGGGATGTTTTCATGACCATCCTCTTTCCAAGTCTGCAATTTCAACGCATTGGTTGTCGAGATATCAGAAGTTCAGAACATCATCCAATCATCCCTTTCTTCTATTGCATTAACTAATTAATAGAGTGAGTTCAACACCCGCTACTGCATTTGGCATGGCTTATTTTGGTCTTTGGTGCAGCGCTACTGCTACATTAGCGAAACAAGAGCCCAACGCCCCCACTGATCGGCAACAGGGCCGACGCTATTTACAATTCCTTCAAGGCATGAATCCATGCTTTGGAAGATCCTCAAATTGTAAATGCAACGGCAAAATCATTGCGCTCAAGTTCGATGGGCGTAAAACGTTCCTTGAGATCACAGCTGCCTTAGATGTCCATGGCAATTGAGCTTTCTTTGCTAAATTTTAATTAAATGCCATGTTAAAACCACAGCCCAGAATGGATAGAAATCTGTATTCCTGTACCAAAGTTGAACTTCTCACCCACAATTAGACATGGGACTTTTGGCAGGATAATTCAAGCACATGCCTGGAGGGTTCAACTTCAACCTGACAATGCCTGTTGCTGTTAAAAAGGGTTTTTAAAAAAAACGAAAAAAAGACAGGAATGGCAGATACCAAAACTGTAAATTTTGCATGGGGAAACCTATTTCATTAACAAAAGCTCATTATTTTATACAAACAGAGTCCAGGTCAATCAAGAATGATTAATCATCATACGAAACATGCACATCCGTGGTGCAGCCTGGTGCATTTGGGTCTTCAGCTCCACAGCAATCATAAAATTTGGCAGCATAAGGGGGATCGTCTGGTCCCAGTTCGTAGTACCTTAAAGCACACATGACTGTATGTTAGCAACTACAATACTAGTAGTAGTTTCTGAAAGTAGTTATAATTCCTTATATAGACTCCATTAGAATGGCCGATTTTCCTCTCCAACCATGTGGCCAACACGCTCAAACAAAGATAGGAACTAAAACTGCAACTTTTCATTCTAGCTCCAAATGGACATTTGGACCATTCCTTCCTTGCTCCCTCACTGTAAAGGTTACATTGATCTCAGCCAACTTTCCATTAGGATCTTTTAAAAGTAGTGGGAGCAAAAGAGCATGAAATCGTGCATGGGTTCATTGCTAAACAAAACAAATATTATCTTTGAATGTTCCTCAATGGATTCAAGGAAGAAAGATAACAAAGGGTCCATATCCATATCGTTGCACTGAATATTGTGATAATCCAAAGTCATGCACAATGAATGTCACAATATGAGAAAATTCTAACACAAATTTTTGGTTGCATATACATCTGGATAATTTTATACTATGATAACTTTAAACACTGCTTTGAACAAAATTACTACATATTTTTTAATTTTCATCTCTCTTCCTTTCCCCTTTTTTACTCCAATGTCTCATGCATAAGTCACCGCTGTTTCAATAGGGCAACCAAACAATGGACTTGGAACATAAAACATCAATAATAATAATAATAACAAATAATATGCTATAGATGGAAATCATGAGTTCAAGTTATTGCAATATTTTTTTCACTACAAAAGCCAAATGCATCCCTCAAAGAATGAGGAGATAGAAACACAAGAATAAAAACAAAGAAGGGAAGAAGCAGACAGAAGAAGCAAGAACAATCGAAACTAGATGCAAAACCATTTTTAACTCATAAATCATGACTAACAAAATCCATTTTCAGATTTAAATTATGGGTCCTCAAGTCCATTTCTAAAAACTTCCACCCATGGTCCTTGCGGCCTTCCCCTTGCCCTCTTTAGAGCCTTCACCTTGAGCTGCTTACCCTAACTGTCACAGCTCTCGTCTTTCATTGCACACGGGAAAACCATACAATGCCACTTTCCTCATTTCCTTGCTCATTGGCATTGCTCCTAACCAATTCAGCCTAAATATCGTCCATAGGTCCTTTTAAACATACATCTCAACTTTGAATTCCAAAGAGAATTCTTAAGGCAAATTAATCAGCTCATGGTGTTTCTACTACTTGGTGTGCCTTAGATGCTATTAGTCTTAACATATTTCTATTAGTTCTCAAGAGACAATCTGATATAAAACCTCCATAATTTACAACTGAGTTGCCATTCTTCATATTGGAGGGGAAAAGGCTCTAACAGGAAAAGAGGCAGAACCTAGCCCACCATTCATATTGGTTTTGCCACCAGTTAGTCGAACTACCAGAGGGCAGATGGCATGCCTGCAAGCATGAGCCACATAGACCAAATACTGCCCTCACTTGCTCCACTGCTGCAATGTTATCGTTAATTGGAAAGTTTCATATTTGACAATGTTTTGTGCAATTTTATCATTTTTGAGGTGATTTGTCAGGTCCTTAGCCATATTTGAAATCTAAGGCAGTGTACATGTTTTTCAAATCAGTTATGGCCCATGTTCTCTTTTGAAATCTCATTCGTATGCTACAGCTCAGCCATGTACCTCTCCATCATCTCCTTCAAAGTTCACATCCCATTCTCCACCTTGGCCATGTAACCATCAATATCTCTTTCAAACTCTTCATCTCATTCTCTTTTCTTTTTTCGAACTGTGGTTATTGATTTCAATTGGCCGTGGTCAAAACTAAGCTCTAACATGTATCATTTGTATAGCTGTGCACTATCAAAAAAGAAAGAATCAATCAGTTCGGGGGGATCAAGCCTCCTATTCATCCATAGATGCCTGTATGACATTTGCTCATTTTATTCATCCATAAATCCCCATATGACATTAGCACATTTTTATTCATCCATAAATCCCCATATGACATTTACTGGCTTCCATCATTATCCATCAACTACTCCTACATTACCCTACAATTCCAGTAGTTATCTCAAAGAATCTGCATACAAGAGAGTGCAGTAGATTAGCAAGACATAAGGTTGCAACAATTCCTCACAAAACAGAAAAAAAAACACAAATTTTCCTTGTGCAATTTCTAGGACCAGCAGCCCTATTTATACTCTTTAAACGTTAAAACAGAAACAAATAAAAATCCTAACAGGCCCACAATTGAAATTAATGAAGAAAATAAATCAAATCCCACTAAACAAAGTCTTCTCAACTCAGGAACATAAACAAACTAAGAATTATCAAAAGGCAGACCATCCATATTTCTGTCCATGCGCTAGCACAGACTATAAGCAGGGCAAGACGCCGTTGCATCACCCATGATCCAGGTAAGCACTAAGCTTAGGGCAAGATGCCGTTGCATCACCCATGATTCAGGTAAGCAGTAAGTTTGATGCATCTATCCCCTTTTCAGAGCCACTTGGGTACCTTAGTAAAAATTTCACTCGTAATAAAAATGGATCTTGTAATTGGGTTAAAAAATTGAACGTAAGAAGCCAAACACATTTCATATTCCAAATCCACTCATCTGAATTCAAGTTTTTCTTTAATTCATGCTGTCAAACGACGCAAAGCAGAAAGATGGACTAGCCAGCACAAAATCATGAAAGAAAAAAGGGTAAATTCAACAACTATTGAGTAATCCGTGAAACGAAATGAAAAAAGAATAAAAGAAAGAAAGAAAGGGGGAATAGGATTACCTCTTCTGGTCGTCGTGTCTTCTAGAAACGAAGAAAGAAGGATGAAACCGGCAAGAAGAAGGGCTATTGGATGTCACTTCGTACGTTTCCTTGCAACGCCTGCATATCTTTTGCACCCTCTTCTCCAACGCATCTGCTCCTTTGTCCATTCTTTTTCCACGCTTTCCTTCTCCCACTGCTTAAATAGATAAGATACTCGAGAAAATCATTCATGCATGAACCAAATACCCAAATCCAGTCCGGCAACAATCACAATGGGTAAATAAAAGAAAAAGAAGAGTATAATATGATTTGACAGGAAGTAATAATTAAAAATAAATATAAATATAAATAAGATTGATTAGCCACATAAATAATTTTCAAAAATATAAATACTAACGAATAAAAATTCTGATTATTAAGTAATTAAAAGTATAAAACATGGAATTACATTCAAAAAAGGAATTCGTGCCACTATCCGACTTGGTGC
The DNA here is from genome assembly GCA_036873735.1 of Pouteria campechiana. Classification (NCBI taxonomy): domain Eukaryota; kingdom Viridiplantae; phylum Streptophyta; class Magnoliopsida; order Ericales; family Sapotaceae; genus Pouteria; species Pouteria campechiana. Next base: position 45,798 of record JAYJMB010031704.1, read on the forward strand.
CTATTAGGGTATCATAATCAGACCATTGAATTTATGGATAGTATGCACGTGCTGCATATGATTATGACTGGTGGCGTTCAACGTCAACCCCAACAATTCTTGACGCTTGCTTGCATGTATGTTATGGGGGATGCTTGTTCAGTGATCGGAAACAAAGTTTTTCTCCCATCTTAATGTCTGCCTTCATCTTATTCATGACATTTTTTTTCTTTATTATATTAAAAAACTCTTATTAATTATCAAAACAAGATGAGTAAATTAAAAAATAAATTTAAAATTTGTACATTTGGAATCGGTAACATTTATAAAAGCTAAAATGGTCTGGCTAATTCAAGCCAGCACTAAGCAGCCTGCTCGGCTTGACCAATCATGGCTCCAATTCTGAAAAGAAGCTTTCGCGTTTCTTGTTAATTTTGAGGACAAGTTTTTTTTTTTCCCAGCCAAAATTAATAATTCACCTAGCAGTCTAGCACAACGTATGCACAAGATTCGTCCCAAACGATTATGAAAATGCACCACGAAATCATTTCCAAAAGACAGGAAAGAGGAGAAAGAAATGAAATCATAGGCAGACTGGTGTCATGGCAGTGTACCTTTTGCTTAACTATTCAATAGGAAACCAGCTGGTAATCATTGACCATTTCCACCCAGATAATGAGGAGTTAGTGTCCTTCTAATTAAGAAATGCAGGTGTTGCTAAAATCAGACACTACCCCATACTAGACAACAAAAGAGTTATTTCCTTGCGGGAATGTCGGCTGGAAGTGTCACTTAGTAATGACAAAAGACCCAACCCTTTCTGCAATAAATTGACGTAAAAGATTCTGTAAACGGCGGTAAGAAACACTGATTGCAAAACTTTTCTCAAAATTTTTCTCAAACAACATAGAAGTACAGATTAGATTCTACTCTCCATACATGTTACAACAAACAAAGGATTTCCTAAAAAGCAAACTGAGCATACCTGCTCATGCAGCAAAACGTGGAATTTAAACAGAAGAAAAGACATTATTCTAACAGTGTTTTGGTATGCGATAAGTTAAAACCAACCAGCATACCATTCACTAGCCACAGTTGCCAATCTGCTCTGCATCAGAGACCATATTACTGGCCAAGCATTTCTCTTTCCCTGCCCAACTCCAAGGCCAGGAAACTAACCATTTCAAGACAACCTAAATTAGTAGCAATGCTTCTTGCAGATATAACATTTCCCCCCAGGATATTTTGAATGATTTCCAGCAACTCGTCCATGCACATCACATGACCAACCACCTTAATTTCTTCAGCGATTTGGTCTAGAAGCATCCATGATGACGAACAATGAGCATTAAGCATAACAGCATGGTTCCCATGCTTGCACCAGTCAGATGTGAACTGCAGAGATTTTAAAAGAGTACTGAGCCAATAATTTTATGGTTTTTGTCAAATGTTCTTGATGCAAATTAGCGAGCTGATTCCCATTCATTGTCATCAATCCAGTCACCATAAATTCGACTGATTTTGTCGGGACCCTTCCATTTTTGAAAGGGCCTCTGCGCCTGCCTCTGACTAACTCCTGCATTCCTTTGTGCAGGGACTCCCATATGATAAGCATCAGTGTGAGGGACTGATGTAGCGGATGCAGCTACAGTATCAGCCTGGGCCCTTGACGATGTCCCAATTTGCTTTGAATCTGGAGGCGCGGAAGTAGAATCTCTACCATCCACCTCCACAAGCCCACCGCCATATTTATGAAGCTCTGTTGCCAGAGGGTTACAAGTCAGTAGGAAATTGAAACAGAAGGAACATCTTTTACATGGAAAGTTTTCTATTTTTGAAAATTTGAGTTTAAAACACAACACAAATATAAGATATTTCATATGGCACTGCCAACTTTGCTGCCGCTTAAAAATAATTTCATTTACTTTTAACTAACAGAGATGGTATATAGAGGCTACAAATTACATAATTTGTGGATTATCAAGAATGTTATCAACTAAGATCTAATCTTTTTTTTTCAACAACAAAAATTTAGCAACAACACAGAGTTGAGGAAGATCTCCATCAGGAATTTATTTTTCATTCACAGCTGGTCCTGCAACATCCATACATATGATCAGACAGGGAGTGGATGAAGGATTTTTTTATTTATTTTTATTTTTTTTTTTGCACTTTCCAGGAAAATAGTGTTGTACAAAGATATAAGGGCGGCATACCCCTGTTGGCTGCACTGCCTATTTGAACCAATCAGACTCTCCATACTCTTTATTGAGAAGGCATGGACCGGCATAAGTATTAAGTATTAGCTTCGGGAAATATAAACGTAAAATGACAAAGATTAATGAATTAGCCAAAATGCATGAATTTCAGATTTTCTGCTAAATTAACAATTGCCCAGTTAACTGTCATGCAATGTTGCCATGCTACTGTTGCAGAGCTAAATGGAGTACAAATAACATATAGTTTGAAAAATGAAAAAAAATCCCTGGAGAACACATCCATAATCAGAGATTCAGAAGGCCATTGAGCAACAAGGGCATAAAGTGTTAGGATTATATGGTGAAGGATGAAAAACATACCACTGAGCCCATGAGCAAAATGGCATTTGCTCCCAAATGGGCAATAACCAGTCATCTCCCACTTATTACAGATCCTGGTTTTCCAATTTGAAGGCTTCTGATTTGGCCCATTCGAGCCACTTCCAAATCCACTCCCAATTGTCGGACCCAAACTAATCGCCACACTCTCTCGAGCCTTTGACTGCTCATCATGTAGGAAGGTACACATGTCTCCATAAGGGCACCCCTCATCAGTGTAGAACTTCTTACAATGCCGCCCTTTGTAAGACCTCTGAGTCTCCCCACCAATCCCTGACGAGCTCAGTGATGGTATCTGGTGTTCTTCCCTTGGCTCCGACAGACCCCGCTCCTCATCCTGAGCTGCCACAATCTCCTGCCAATTTGGAGGTGGCTTCCTCAGTTCTTCAATACCATGTGCAAAATTGCAGTTTGTTATATAAGGGCAAGTCCCAGTGCGGAATTTGCAGCAAAGTTTTGTCTTGAAGAACATCCGCCCAATTGCCTTAGACCTACTTCCAGATGACACGTCCCGATCTCCCTGGGAATTCCTCGTCTTCTTGTTGGGCGGTTCACTTCCCGACCTTGATTGAGACTGACGACCATCGTAGTTTGAGTTTGAGAGAGTGTCAATGGCTGCATCCCCATTCCAAGCCCCGTAATCATCCTCTGTCGCCCAAATCGCCTGGTCACCCAATCCCGGAATCCAACTGTCAGGCCCACCACCTGGCATCTCCGGCATCATCTGCCCAACATTACCAGCAGAAAATCCGGCATCTCCCCCGTAATCCATGAACGGAAGAATAAAAATACCAGTAACAGGATTCCAAACCAAAAGGCGAGAAAGCTGGTGAAAGGTCTATACAAAACCGACCGTGCCAACTGTCCCCAACAATCCGATTATACAAATCAACAAGAAAAATCAAAACCCACAAGCCGAAGGACAAACCCTAGAATTCCATGCCTTCAGGAAAAAGCACAAACACCTAACCTACAAAAAACCACCTAACCTACAAAAAACCACCTAACATCGAAACAATCACCTCGGCCAAAAACTCCTCCAAATTCAGGCTCATTTGATCCAACCAAGATTAGAACCCTACAATCCACCCACTGAACGAATTCGTTCCCGATTCACACTCCGGAAAGAAATTTATTACCAAAATTGAAGACCGAAAGATCTCAATCTGAAAAGAAAATTCAACAAGAACGAGGACAGCATCGAAATTGAACAGAAGCAAGGCGAAAATCGACGGCCTACGGCAGAGTGAGATAGTTTGGAAGATCTGAGCTGGAATTGTTGAATTGGGAAGGAAACGAGAAAGAGAGAGAAATGGAGGGAATAAAAGAAGAGATTTTAGCTCTGCGATGAAGAAAGGGTGAGTTCTGGAAACGATTTGCTTGCATAGATCAGGCAGTCCTCAGGCTACGAACGTGCGGGAAGTCTGAGATACAGAAAATGTAATTGTAAGAAATATTTCAGTAGATATTTATTCGGATATGACGGACTTACGGGCCTGGCCCGTTAGGCCCATTTTTTAAACTCTACAGTTTTAAAGCCCAATGGAGTTTTCTGATGCTATTGAGCCCAGCCCACGTAATCCCTAGGAAATTTTGAAAACTTTTGTAATTATAACAGAAGAATCGATGAATTGTTGGAGTTTTTACCAGTTAGGATAGTTGGAAATGCTAAATGAAATGGAATTGGAAATGTAAATGATATTAGTAAGATACTAAGAAATGTTGGATATAAAGTGAATAAAGATAATGATAAAATAAGAAAGAATATCTAAGTAAGCTGTGTAAGTAAACATATCGATTTTTGTTTATATTTTGATTGCATTTATTTTTTCTTTTTTATACTATCCAAAAATGTAATAAAAGAGAGTTTTATGAAATAGATAAAATATTGTAAATTATAAAAGATATTTGACAACAAAAGATGATGTAAATAAATAATAAAAAATAAAGATAAAATAAGATAACGAGTAAAAAAAATAAGAGAATTATCAAATTCCTTTTGGGCTCTCAAGTAACCTCAAATACCTTTGAGATTTTGCAGGAAATGACACAGATATGAGTGGATATTCTCCTTCATTGCTGCCCACCTAATAAATAGGTGCAGGAAATTTGCCTTTACAACTTTTATCCAATTCATAAACATAAGCTAAGATAATTTCATCTTCATGTTCTCCAACATCCGCAGGTCTATCAATTTTCCTTTTACTTCCTAATGAACGAATTTTTAATCCAATTGAAGGAAGATTGTAAATGGAAAACTAATTTTTATTTTCAATGGAGGCTGGGAATTGATGAACTTTTCATAGGCCATACAAATGCCAGCAACGCCAACACCAAAACCATATTCACTCCCCTGCAAAACTAAAACCAACACCAACAACAACACCAAATCCAGGTACCACGAAAATTATCAATGAAGAGGAAAAAGAAAAAAAAAAACAAAAAAGAAGACAGATTTCAACGCAAATCACTAGAATTCATCATAATCTAGAAGCATCAATTAGAAAGAGTCTGGCAATGTAAACCACTAAAATTCATTGAAAAGTACTAGTAATAGATGCCGTTACACCTCTGGAATTTATTAGAATCCCAAATCCCTTTTTACTCAAAAAAGAAAAAAATTGATATGATAAATCCCCAACATCCCACTGCATTGGTTGGACCTGCTTTGCACTGCCAAGCCAGTGTCTGCTTTGAGGAAGCTGATAAGCATGCCGTTGTCCTGTAGTTTTTTGCTTTTCTTTTCTTTTGCTTTAGAGAGGAGAAACAGGTGTTCAATTTTGGGCAGCTCAACAATATTTTCATTTTAAACTCCCGAGTAGAAACTTGGGCATGAAAAAATTTCTCCCACACTTATTCACAAGGAGATTCACCCTAACTTCTTATTTTCACTGTCCGATTTCCACTGTCCAAGACACTCGAATGGAGTGCGGTAAAATCGTTTCTACTACAAACCACAGTTGCGGTGGCAGAAATGTTACGTTGTGAAGAAAACCCCTATTGTATATAATTTCTCTTTCAATGAATTCTTCTTGAAAGTTGATTGAGCTGACTTCAAAACCATTTATAACATTTGGAGAGAGCTTTAATATATGAACCCGCTCCAACAATATCTAATTAAATATTTGGGACTCTACGACCAAACTAGTTCTCTTCTTTCTTCCCAATCATGAAAACCAGCCCTGAGATATTGTGAGAGAATAACACCTTTTAGGCCAATTTGATCACCAGTAGTCCCCACAGGAGCAATTTCCATTGCTGAAATGATGAAATCGGACAGTATCCCTAACAATTATTTCTCGTCCTTCAATGGCAGAGATGAATTTGGTGGCAGAATGGCAATCCCCACACACCCTAAGGTTCTTGAAAACCCGAATTTTAGCTCCTGGAGGAGTACTGATCAACCCAAAAGCAATGGCTAACCTCTCACTGTGCATTGATAATATCAACTCCTTCCGTTCCTCCTCCAGATCATGCAATGCACAATCATGATCTGGCACATATCCAGCTGCCTTCATGCTCTTTTCTAGTTCATCTAATTTCTTCCTGATAGAAGTCAATTGGGGATGAATTCTGTCTCCTGATCTGAACTCATGAACCATGCTTTTCACCTCAATCCAGCTGTAACCCGGCATTTTCACCACCTTCTTCTCTTTCATCAACAGGCGGACTCTTGCGACATCATCCCACTGGTTCATTGCTGCGTAAACATTAGCCAATTGGACATATCCACCTGCACTTAAGGGTTCCAAGTCGAGCAGCTTACTAGCAGCAAATTCAGCAAGTTCCAAGTTCTTGTGAAGTCTACAGGCACCCAAGAGGGTCCCAAAGATTGCTGTGTGCGGTTTGAAAGGCATTTTATTGATCAGATCTATTGCCTCATCTAGCAGACCCGCTCGACCCAGTAAATCAACCATACAAGCATAGTGATCCGGCCTGGCCTCAACTTTATAATCTTTTTGCATGGAGTCAAAGTACATCATTCCCAGTTCCACTAATCCTGCATGATTACAAGCCAACAAAACTGCTACAAAGGTGATGTAATTTGGCTTCTTCCTGTGACTTCTCATCTCATCAAAAAGTTGGATTGCTTTCTCTCCAAACCCATGCTGTGCATAGCCAGAAATCATTGCATTCCATGTCACAACATCTCTCACAGGCATCTCATGGAACAACTTGCTCGCATCTTCCAAATCCCCACATTTGCAATACATGCTCAGCAGTGCTGTCCCACATGTAGACTCAAGATGCAAAGGTAATTTGCTTGCAAACTCATGGATTTGCTTACCCAGTTGTAAAGCAGACAACTCACTGCAACCCAGCAAAGCACTGCTGAGGGTTGAATGATTTGGCAGGATACCCACTCCAATCATCATCCTGAAAAGCTTCAGTCCATCCTCTGCCTGGCTATTCCTAACATAACCCGCCACCATGGAGTTCCAGGTTACCAAATTTCTCTCAGGCATTTCATCAAACAGCTCACGAGCTGAATCAACCTTACCGAAATTCATAAACCCAGTGATCATTGCTGTCCGAGAGCATACGCCCTTATCTGAAACTGGAACTCGACGGAACAACTCCACCGCAGACACCAGATCACCGTTCTGGACATACCCAGAAATCACAGCACTCCAAGCAACATCATTTTTCCATGGCATGGCGAAAAAAACCTCTCGCGCTTCCCCCATCTTCCCATTCTGAAAGAGGCCAGATATCATCGTATTCCAAGATGCGGAATCTCTAACAGGCATCCCATCAAACAGGCGACGGGCGCCGATGATATCAGAGTTCTGGAAGTAACAGGCCAGCATGATGTTATACGAGTAGACATCCGGATGAGGAATTTGTCGAAACAACTGGAGCGCTTCTTCCAGCTTGCCAAACCTGGAATACCCGCTCAAAAGCAGGTTCCAGGAGAAGTTGGTCTTGGGGAGCGTTTTGTCGAACACCTGCCGGGCGGAATCCAGATCCCCATTCCTGAGATGGAAGCGGATCGTCTTATTGACAGAGCCAACGTGGGGTGTAAGACACGCAGCTGGCGATTCTGCTGCTGTCATGTAATCGGTGGAAAAAACGACGACTTTGGGATGTGGGTGGGAGATGGGATTTGGGATTTGGCGTGTATGCTGTTGGCGGGCATTGGCGTTTCGTGATGCGCATGAATAGAGGGAGCTGCCTGAGAACGGGAGTGTTTGAGTTTGGAGGGGGCCAAACGCGCGATTTCTAAGAAACATTTGCCATTGCGCGACTCCGCCACCGTTTCGAATCAGATGTCTTTCAGGGACAGCGGCTGCGAAAAGTTCGATGTCAGATTGAGGGTATTTTTGTCATTTCCTGTTTCAGGAAGAGGGGAAGGCTTACTGGCTTTATTTCTTTTTTTTAAAATTATTTATAATTTTGTTATTACCACTTATAAATTAAGATGCGAATCATGGGTGGAGTAGAGGCAATGCTTTACTAATTGGACAGTCGAGCAAAAAGACGCACAATCGAAGTGATTCTCTCTCAATGATCAGTTGTTGGATCATCAGATGGAATGACCAGTTTCAACTAGCGATGCAGTAGTACTGTCAGATTTGGATCTTGATTGACGGTAGTGATTCTGTGCCAGTGAAGTCAATCGAAGGGTGGATTTGATCAATAATCAGGTATCCCCTTTGTTATTTAATTACTTATCATGTGTGTGTCATATGTCGATTATATTGCTAGAAAACCATTAAAGATTAGGCATCAAAATCTCATGAAATTCTTTAAAAATCGATGCACCTGTTTCTTCAAGCTCTCGCTTTGACAACACCCATGTTACTGACTGATCACATCACAGGGAATTTCGATGCCCATGAGACGAGGGTAATCATCGTCCGTTCTAGTCAGCGCAACAGAAAATGATCCCAATTTCTATTCTCCACGGAATGGGTCACTTGGTTTTGCAAAAGTGAATTCCGCACCGCACCTATCAGTGCAATGTGAATGAGATCCCACTAACAAAGATTATTGTTCTCTTTTTGTAGGTTCCTTATGTGCCCTTGATTGCAGAAAATATACTAGCCTCTTAAAATGGTAGTTTTCACAAAATCAGCTCACTGATTCAAGCTGCCCTAAACAATGGAATGCCCGCGTGGAATTAAGGCCGAGAGGGACGACAAAATAAAAAAATAAGAATTATATATACATACATATATATATATAAAGGATTTCAATCTCAGGGAATTGTAAAACAATAATAAACGGGATGAATATTACTACTGTACACCCCTCCAACAGTCAAATGGTTCGCCTTACTCGTCAACCTGAATCAGGATTGAATTGAAATTTTTTTTTTAAACAAAACTAAGTTTAGAGATGATATTTCTTAAAACAGGGTTACGGTTAGAATAACTCCCCCTTGCCCACAAATAGCTATAAATAGTTTCTTAATGCGCCCAAACGCTTCGTTCTTACCGTCAATCTAGGCAGGTCAGTAATCCTTTCCACGTGCCAAAAATAAATCTCCAACCGACCCCTAGGGAGATAGCATTAGATGATCAAAATTTGGAACTTCCATCGTTAGGACAGTTGTCATGCGAACCGACCGACCCAAAAAATACAAAGTTAAAACTCTCGAAAGGGTCAGGTAGAGACAAATCCAAATTGCTAGCATATGGAAAGGCCGAGTTAAAATTATTACTATGTAGGTAAAATCATCATAAGAAGAAAGAGCTATGATTAGACCAATGTCACTAAAGTTGGGCACAATCCGGGCCACAGCGCCGACAACCTGCTCTCAAAGGGGTATTATATTGATAAATGACTCGTGCTGAAGGAGAGGTTGAAAAGATTTCTGAGGCCTTGACAGAAACCTCAGGCTTTTCATAGTAGCGTAACAACAGCTCCTAGTTACTATTATGATCATCTGACACATGGTAATGAGCTTATCATCTTTCGCTTCCCAATGCAAAAATCAAACTTTTCATCATGAGCAAGATTTCGGATGAAAGCCAACACTTGCATCACGTGTAATGAAGTCAGGTTGAAAACTAAACGAGTAAACCTAGCCAAATCTTTTTATGCATCTGAGCCTCGGAACTTGCACGCGCCAAGCAGTCAATCGATAACATAGGCTACGAGTTGGGCTTTCAGGACCACACATGCTGCTTAGATTTTGAACAAAAAATATATCCAATGTCGCTAAAGGAATATGGTGTAAGCCACACGACAGACGTTCACATGGAAAAATGACACAGGAACGCAGGCTAAAAACATAAAGATCCCATTCACCAGCAAAACCGCAGCATCAACATAAAATGTGACAAGATTTGTTAAATGCTGCTACAGATTCTGCTTGGTAGATTTCTTGCTCCACTATGGTCTACATCGCAATAAGACCACAATCCCGGTGTTAACCAACCCAATAGATTAAGAAGGTCATACCCTTAAAGATATGACATTATCTCCCATGCATGAACATACATGCTGTAAATAAGCCATACATGTGGGGATTGCCAGAAATCTGAAGAGAAAACACCTAAATATACATTTAAAACATTTAAATATTCAAGGTCTTTTGATACAGGAAGCCTCATTATTCCTGTGGATCCTGCCACTCACTAACTACTCTTCCAAACAACTGAAAATTAAACAAAAAGAAAGAAAAAAAACCAACAGATGGTGTGAGGAGATAATACCTCACTTAGCACTTAAGGTTGGGAACTGACCTGGATCTTCAATGGAAGGAGCCACTGCATTATTCACCACATTAGCTCCAGAAAAACCACCTCTGGAACCACGGCCTCCACGGCCACGGCCGCGGCCACTAGGGCTGTAGTACTTGTCTCCCTCTGCAGGCTTCAAGAACTCATTTATGCTAACCGGCTGTCAAACACAAATAACCAACAATCATGAGAATGCTGACAGTAGAAGTCAAGTACTTAGACTCTATGCACCATGGGATTAACTTCCTCCATTCGAAAAACATTATTAATTACAATCGTTGGGCAGAAATATCTCTCCGCGACCAAATACAAATTAAAAGCAACAATTCCCTCTGGATCAAGCTCCATGGGATCCATTAATTAGGCTTCATGACAATATTGTAGCAATATATTGATTGTATGGTTCACTTTGAATGCACTTGGTGTGGAAAAACCATACAACATGACTTCAGGCGCAAGCACAACTGCAACTCAATTTCAGATCTATGGAAGTCTCCCACATACCAGTAACTTCGCCAATGATCTATATATGTGTGTG
>JAYJMB010031704.1:64526-82636 GCA_036873735.1 Pouteria campechiana
TTTCATACAATTTAATAAACTTAGGTTTTATGTACCTGCAGTGATATATTATAATTAAACATAGGAATATAATATTAAGAAGTAACTAATTTTTTATGTGAGATGATCTACCGCTCTATGTAGTTTTCAGTAAAATTAAATTAAACTATTGAAATGATCTTCTTAAATTATTAAATATAATTGATCCAAAAATCCCCAATTATATATATATATATATATTCTTTTATGAAATTCGCTGATTTGAATCAATGGGTTCATACAACGTAGACACGCAAAACATCATTGCTATGCTAAACTACAAGAATGACTGAAGATTTGAGTGCATATTAACCACAGGATGATTGTTCAGCTAAATTTTAGTCCTTTGGTCAATTAATAGTGCTATGATAACATTGTTATTTACTAGTTGAGAACTCGAAACTAAGCCAATGTATTAATATCTATGGAACCGTGGGCAGCCATTCAAGTTGGTTTGTCGGATGGGAAATTGCAATGTAAGTTGTAATCTACCAACCTGTCTTTACTTTGGATGATAAGGACATTACAGCAAAAGGTCGGACGCATGTTAATCCTCAACCTTTACGCGTTTCAACCTTCCTCGACAGTAAAATCTTGGATCTCAACAGAAACAAAGGTGTGGCTAAAAAAGAAGTAAAAGTGTTAATCCTTGAATCTGGATGATTACTTGGCCATGGCCCATTGGTGTAATAAGAGGTTCGTGTCAGCCTGCTGTAGCATGGACCATGGACAGTCATAGCAGAGAGACCAGAGGTGTAAGTCGGATCAAGTTACACTTCAACCCAACTCCAGCCTTATTGGTAAATTGGGTCAGGTGAGTTTAGTTCAACCCTAATCCAAATTTCTAAAATTCAGGTGGAGATGGTTGGCTTCAACCCAATCCAAGTTTAACGCAGGAGCAGTAATGTAGTAATTAGGGAACTAGTAATTTGGGCATGCGTGCGTAGAAGCAAGTTTTGAGTTGCGTTGTTTCTCCCATGCATCTTGGGTCGTCGAGAGGTAGGGGCCCCAACGGCAAACCTAGGGTTGTGATCAGCTTGAGGGGTCCCATGGGCAAACCATTGGCGTGCTAGACCAAGCGGCATCTTATCTCTGTTGGAATGAAATTGGGAGCCCACCACCGCCGTTTTCGTCCGTTTATCTTGCTTAGGATTCAAGCGTCCAGAGGAATTTGCAAGCGACAAACGCTAGAGGAGGAAAAGGGTTGTTGGCTACGCGACAACCCGGTGTACCATAAATACCACATCCGGTATTGATCCGTTTCATCTCCAAGCTGGAGTTGCTAAACAGTAAACACCACCTCGCGTGGCACCGTGCCCTGCGTCTGTTTCGCTGCACTGAGATAGCTGAGGCAAGCTTTGGAACGGGGCGGATTCATATCACTTTTAAGCTGTCGATGACTCTTTTATCTTTCTTTTTGTCACAGTTTATGCTTTTCATTGTCAATTTTATCTTTTTTTTTTTACCAAAAAAAAAAGTTATTCACCACTTCTCTGACATGGTCTTAATTGTATTGACATCCATCCAAACACACCCTTGGACAATTACAAAATGGTCACTTCTAATTTTTTCAGAACGGTCAATGACTATTGTATGATGTCGTTGGAATAGTCGGAGTTTCTAATTTTTCATCAACAACACGGTTTGACCGATGGTAAAATGTCAATTTTTGCCTTTAAAAAACTAAATTCAGAAGTGCTATACTCCTTTTTGATCCAAAGAAAGTTTCTCCATGTTTGAGAGCTACGCTTTCTCCTGCTCTTCTTTGCTCCAAATAATCTTCTTCTCTAATGCATTTGATTCTTTTAGGAACTTTCTTCCCCCAAGAATGGAAAGCATGCTATTCTAGGATTCCATCCGTTTCAAAATTAACATTTCACCACCGGCTGTAACTTGCTAATGGTAAATTATTTTAGGAATGTGATGAAAAACTTGGCGAGCGTTTTGGGTAAAAACAAAATAGAAAAACTAATGGCTGTTTTAAAATGGCTAAGAAAAGTTGACGATTTTTATGGAAATTCCCCCACAATTTTTTTGCTTGTTCGACCAATAGATTCAGAGAATGTTACACAAACAGTCAGCATCGTGTCACGGAGTAATTATGGCAAGGTGAGAAGAACGAGTGCCGTTTGCTTTCCCCGCATTTACGACTCATTTAGCTCTGCCATCGCTTTCGATAAAAATGGCTATCGTAGGATGGATCAAAGCAACGGTGAGGCAGAGTTGATATCATGAAAGACGAAAGCCCCGTTTTTATAAATACAAAGGAATATCATGATTTTAGAATATTTGGCTGTGCAAAATATCAAGATATTGCCGTGCTATTTTATTATTAGCCCACGGCTTTCATTGTCTGAAGGAAGCTGAGGAATTAATGGCCGTGGCTTTATGTTACCTACCCCCCAAATGCTGACAGCAGAAACAGCGTCTCCCGGATATTTTGTTTGCTCAATTTGAGAGAAGGTTCAGGTGAATTAGCCGTAGCTCATGCATAAAATGTCCAGCCAAAGGCAGCATGGGCGAAACTGTCTTTTCATGTATGCAGCATGCCACGCTGAGCTAACGCTCGCAAGCCGCGGGGAAGAGTTAAAAAAAAAAAAAAAAGAAATAAAATGGCATTCGGACAAAAATAGCGTGGTCCAAAGAGCATGACGGCAGACGGCCACCCACTTTCCCTTCATCCAACCGCATTGCTGGAAAATTATCGGAATTTGCAAACTGGAAGTGGAAAATCGCGGGTGGGTCTGCTGTAAGCTGCTCTCATGGGACTGTCATTAGGCCATAACGATCTTGACCCATGAGGATGAAACAAAAACACCATTGCTAATTTGCCATCTAGCTGAGCCACACAGAAATAACATTTTGAAAACGAACGGTTCTGATACAGGTGAGCCGCATCTATAAAGTTGTAAAACAATAACACTCCGGAGCGAACCAGAGTCCCCAGCAATTCCCTCAATTATTTTTTATAAAACACAGTAGCCATGATTTGGGTTGATTTCTAGTTCTCCGCATGCCAATCCGACCAGGAATCTAATGAATTCTTGGATGGAAGATAAAGCGCTTGTATTTGACTACAGCAATTGACAACAACATATCAAAGTGATCTCCACATCGTTTCCATTTCCACGCAAGCAGACAATCGCATGAAAGCGACATGAGACATCCCTATAGATAAGATCGCAAAGAGAATCTTGTATTTCCCTTTTTAATAAAGCCAGTGGTTTTTTAATCAAGGGGTAGGGATCACTTGTCCTCTTTTCTTTTTCTTCACCCTCCGCCGCTTCCTTCTCTTGGTAAGCTCAGGGTCGTGGATAGCTTCTGCAACAAACCATGCGCTTTGATTTTTGACATGCTACTTGATTTAGGCGGTAAAACGAAGTTTCCAGTTTATTTTCATATTCTATTTTCATGATGAATACGAATGGTCCACAGCTCCGGGGTTGCTTCCATCATCCACTTTGAATAATTGCTTTCATTTTCAGTCTTGAAGACTAGAATGTCCTATAATTGTAACCATTGACAGGGAAGCATGTAAATTACAAAATCTGCCACTCTACAGCATTTAAGATAATTTAAAACAGAGAGACAAAACAACATCTTAATGTACAACAAATTGCGGCAATATATAAATTACAATGAACAAACATGCTGTAAAAATCTCTAAAAGCCAGGCAAAACTGCAAGATCAGCTATCCCTTTGGGAAGGTCAGCGATTTTCTTCAGCAGTGCAAGCCTGTTTTTCCTGACCCTTTCATCCTCCTGTTTACAAACACAGATTTGTATGCTATCAGTTTTCTAATGGAAGGAACCATTTCTGAGCAAATACCTGAGCTGCAGAGTCTATATCATATGAACATGGTACTCTCAGACTCAAAACCGTTGAAAGAAAAACCAAAATTCAGTACATTATTTACGGAATTTAGCATAATCCCAGTAATACATTCATTCATTCTTTTTTTTTTTTTTTGTTTCTTTTCTTTAGAGCAGTGGAGCGTTGAAAATTGAAAATTTGTAAATGCCGTACTTACGGAACATAGAGCATGGCTAAGAAATAAGGCAGTTCGATTGAAATTTTTGAATATGTTAGGAATTTGAGCAAAACTTTAATCAGCCTGAGACTCCTGAAATATATTGAATGCTAAGATCAAAACAAGACCAAGAACCCAGTTTTCTTGATCTTTAATTCCTTCTCCATTATATATATATTTACCAAATTTTTAGTTCTTGTAATTAATTATATGTCCTTAAAGTGGAAGTAACATTTGCTTTCTAATCATGTAAGAAGTGATTCACAACCATGGGATAGTAAAAGATCATACCACCATAACGAAGACATTATTAAAGAAATCTTCAAGTGGCTGTAGTAGTTTCGAAGATGCTTCAATGAAATCATCAAATTCAACACCTAGAGGTCCAGTTAAACAACCGATGTTAATATCTGGTGACATTTGAACCCACTCAATGATGAAAGAGGTAAATGCTATGAACTGTCAGTTAGGTACATCATGACACAGCAAACTGGTGGATGCGATTCTTCTATGAAATTGTTATCAAACTTGAAAAAAAAGATGATAAGAGATAGATACCTGGGTGAATTTTTGACTTTACTGCCAAGTAAGTACTCCAGAGAGCTCTCTCCTCATTTGTTTCAAATGTTGATTCTCTTACCTATTAAAAGCAATTTAATGTACAAAGAAAAGAGGACATTTCCAGTTTGAAATACAAATGATATTGATGAATAATAAATCTATGCAAAACAACAAGACAATCGCAGATAGGTCTCATTGGCTTTGAATGCAAAAATACATCTTGAGCCCAAGCATAAAGATTTTTATCTACAGTATCTAAAGAGTTGCTTAAAGAAAATATTGAGCTTCAGAGACGATGGTGTTCTCTTGTATTGGAAGAGAACCTTCTCTGCAAAGAAGGATCACTCTGATAGAGGAACTTTCTTGCATCCAGATAGTTTCCCAGACAAGAAAGATAACTTGAAGAGTTTCCCAGACAAGAGAGAGAACTAGAAGATTGACCGAAAGAAAGCTGTTTTGCTGATTACTCTCCAAAATGATGAATTATGATGCACATAACTATAAAAATATGCAAAACATTGGAAAGCATATTGCAAAAACCAGATCAATGGATTCACCATGATTTGGTAGATACTTTTCCACCGATAGAACTGGTGGGAAAGGCCAAATAGAAAAAATGGTCAGCTAATTTTTCTTTATTACTTTTCATTTTATTCGCTACAAGATAAATAGCAAAATAAGGAAAACATATTTTTACCATTTTCCTGCCTAGCACCTGATTACTTGGGAAAAAGATTTGAAGATCATGTATTTCATCTCTACAGATTTAATTACTCTCTGGATTTCAAGTTTGATTATGCAGGATGTACCCAAGAAAAAGATAAATTGCATCATTTCCCGAGGAAACCTAGGATATTTCTTAAACATGCCAAAATAGGTTTTTCCTTTGCTTTTCTTCTCTTCTCTTAAAGGAAATGGAGTAATATTCATTCAGTAAACATATATCATATAATTATGAAGAAAATAATCAAAGTTTGCCACAATTTTATACCTCCATGTCAACATCCAAGTCTTTCCCACGAATAATTCTCGTGGGTCGTGAATATGCTTCAACTACTTTTGGGAAAAGCTCGTCTCTTGACAAGTCATCCATCTGCCATTCATAGAATGCTAACATGTCATTAAATGATTAGCATCTTTCATATACATCAGACCATTTCAAACAAAAACTAAATAAAGATATTTGCAGGCCTTGTATCATCATGAAGATAACTATTAGCTCCTATTTTCTTGATAGCGAGGACTTAATGATGTAACTACATCACTGTGTGTGCATTGTGCAGTAAAAGGGCATAAATAGGACATTATTAGGCCTATTTCAAGGAGTTTCTTTCTTGTAATATTTACATTTTAGGTCCTTCGGGTTCTAGGTAGGGGTGCAACTTGGGTGGGGTCAACCCGAACCAAGACCATCCTGATAAGAATTTCAAGTGGGTTGGAACCCTTTTTGGGCTGCTAAGGTCTACTTGAGTGGAAAAATGCAACTCAATTTAGAAATTGGGTTAGGTTGGGTTAATGTAGTTGTGACCTTAACTAACCCAGCCCAACCCATTTTTTATAACGTGAAAAAAAAAAAAATCTTCAATCCTTAACCCATCTCTGTTGTTTAAAATAAGGGTACAACTTCAAAAACTTAACCTTGCCTCTCCTCTTTTTCGAAGGCCAGCACCCCCCTAGGATTCCCTCTAATATGCTTTTAGCATTAATATTTAAAATCTATCTTTTATAGGCATATTTGCTATAATTGAATTGATATATTAAATAAGTTAAATGTCTAAGCCTAGGATTCCCCTTTAATATCTTTTGGCATTAATATTTATAATCTATCTTTTATAAGCATATTTGTTATAACTGATTGATATATTAAGCTAAATGTGTAAGTATGAGAGATGTCAACCTAAATCTAACTTATATTCAACCTAAATTTTAGAAGTTTAGGTTGGGTTGATCTTAACCCAAACTAATCTACAAATAGGGTGGGGTTAGAATTTTTTACAAATACATTTAGGGTTAGGTTGACTTTGAACCAGTATAACCTGACCGGATTTGTACCCCTAGTCATGGCCTCCTTTTTTTTCTTTTTTCCCTTTTTGTTTTGGCCCCCTCGTTGTCTAGCGGTGTAAAGGCCCCCTCACTGGCTTCGCTTCATTAAAAATATTTATACATTCACATAGAAAGAAGTTCAAATGCTAAATTACATTTATTGATGATTAAGAAAGAAGAGGAAGAAAGAAACAAACAAAGAAAAGATTCTGTGTAGTTCGAGAAGATTTTGCCAATCTCGACAGCTTAAGAATAATCCAAATAAAATCAGATTGTGATCTGTTTCTTATCTCCAAATAGAATAGCAATTAAACTTACATTATAAGGGACTTGTGTTCTCCACTTGACAAATGGCATTTAAAATTTCAATAGTTAGTAAATCATGACCATTCTCAGGATTTTCCATAAAGTTGCCTAAGATAAGCCATTATTTATAAGGCATGTTGTCGCATAGTCCACAAACAGCATGTTCATGACATAAGATTAGCTGATGAGAAGATTTTGAGATAGATTAGGAATAAGATGATGGGGGATAAAACTGCAAGCGAATGTATTTGACAGAACATGAGAGTAGCACCAATGAGTGGTGAGATAAGAGCAAGTAGACTTCATATGACTAATTTGGAGTGGGCTTACTAAAGTTGAAGACTCTAAAAGAACATCTGGATGATTAAAAAATTAATTGCAGATAAGCAGTCTAAGGTAATTGTATAATTCATGAAAAGTTGAATGACAACACAGAATTCATTTAGCAGTCCAATTAATTGGAACAAGGTTTAGAAGAAGATGACGATGAAAATGACAATGATGATGGACAGGAGCTATGTTGTGAATAACTTACCTTCATTGCTGATTGTGCTGCCAGGCATGGCCAATTTGCACGTTCTGAAAGAACAGAACGGACTATTTCAGAACTTATACCTTTGTCTACCTGCAAAAGAGCATCAAACCTTTCATAAGGTTAATCAGATAATTTCAGGTCCAGTGAAAAGCAAAACAGTAAAAATTGCATGGTCAATATTTTTTTGAAAAGAAGCAAGTACCAGAAGTTGCTCTAGTCTCCTTGTGACAAATTGATGTACCTGAAGTTCAGCCATCCCTTAGTCAGATGCAACAATAGCTAAAGAGATAGTCAAGAACGCAAATCAGACAACTCACATCATTTATAGTATTGGCATCAACAGCAATAGGCTGAACATCAGCTGCCAATCTCAAAGCGTTTCTTAGATCCAAGTCCTTGTTGTTTTCAACCAATACTTGCACCTGAAATCTAACAGAAGAGGCATTAATAAAAATTTATATTGATGGAAGGAGCTGGAGAAAATTATGAAATTATGACTTACAAGCCCATAAGAGATTCTTCGCAGGCCAAAAGGATCATTCGTGGAACTGGGTTGACAACCAACTCCAAACAAGCCAACAAGACTATCCAGTCTGCATGGTGTATAACAAGGTTCAGAAATCTTCTAATTGCCTGGGTCTAAGTCACTCATAAAAGATAATAGTGAAACATAAAACCAGCACCAAAAGTCAAGGATGGGTAAATTGAGGAGAAAATGAGGGGTGGAAGGGAGTTCAAATCATGCACATGATAATATAATGACTTTGTACAGAATATTTAAAAATGTGGGAAATGATTGGTGTTCCTATCCTCACTCTTCAATGGCGAAATATATAACAACCAGCAAAAAAGAAAGGAAAAATGAATTGATGAAACAACTAGGGGAAAGGGACTTTCTTTCTTGCATGTAAGCATGGTAGAGTCCACACCCAATGTCTCATCATCACTACATCAGTTTGATAGTTTACCTGTCAGCAATTGCCAATACAATCCCTGCATCAGTCTTTGGAAGCATGTCTCCTGAAAACCTTGGCAGGGTAATTTCAAACAATGCCTCTGCAACCTGTTACAATGGAAATAGTTACTGAATCCAAACAAGTGATGCATCCATGGAAGTAGCTGAAGAAGATCATGACCCTACTTCCCACAAACGATCAAGGAGAGCATTGATACAATAGTTAAATGAGCAAAATTTATCACTGAAGATTTTTTGGGCAAGCCAAGGCCATTGTTCGTGATTTAGTGGAATAGTTTAACAGGACAAATTAGCACATTGGACTTCTCGGTTGCAGATTTTGATCAGTTGTGTCATCTCCTTTCCCAGTATGATGCTTCCACTCACTTGTATTTGTGCAGTCAGGTATTACTGCCAATGCTCTTTCTATAAATTTTTGTCTTCCTAGCTCTTTGTGAATTGTTGATTAGGGAGTACAGATCACATGACTGGTATTTTATCTTTACTATTTGAGTTCTAATAAAAATAAAGTGCATATTATTAATGGGTCTCTTTTCACAATTGCTTGAAAAAAATAGCTTCAAATAACTAAGAACCTGTCTATCTTTGGTTCTGTGTTCCTAATCTTTCTTTGAACCTATCATCCATTAGTATCCAGAAAAAGAGATGACTGCTCAACTTTATAATATGATTAAATTATAATTTAAACCCAGTGCAAGAGGCTCCCACATAAATTATAAAGTTTTTCAAAATAAATTATAAAGTGCATCTAAAAAATCATAATTTAATCAGATTAAAGTTGGGCAAACACATCTAAAATCCCTTTCTCATTGATATGCACAATGAGAAATTATATATCATAACATATGGATTAATAACTAGCAAGGTCGCTTTTTCTCAAACCAAACACTAGCGTAAAGGCTGGCATATATATAGCATTAGCTTTTGAAGTATATCAATTATTCAGCAGCAGATCCACAATTACATTTAATTTCTTCTGCATTGAATGAAAAATTGACTCATTTAAAAGACCTGTAATTCCCACTAATTTATCAAGGTCAAACAGAACTCGAACAAGAAAGAATTTAGCAGGTCAGATAATCGAATCATAAAATCTGTTTAAAAAGGTCTACAAAAGTAGGATTAAAATCATTGCAGTTCACAGGTTTTGGATGAAAAGGGTCTCATCTTTTGTTCTCCCCTCGATTGTGTCAAATCAAATGGCCATCTGATTCATGGGTAACTCCAACTTGTGGGGTCATAATCAATCAAGCGATTCACTTCCAATGGTTGGTTTGAAATATATAGGTGCAGCTTGGTAGGGCTACAAGAAATGTTTTCACCAAACAATTCTTCCCCCACACACCAACATATATGGAATTGCTAAAATTTCAGTTAACTTACCTGTGTTGAATAACCATCCCTCAGTGCATAATGACGAGCCATTATTCCAGAAAGAGAGGTGAACTCAGTGACAACCGAAGTAGCAAGATCTGACATAGCCAACACTGCAGCATCTTGAACAATTGGGAGCACAATGTCATCCATGCCCAAAGCTGATGTTAATTTATCAACAACTATTTGGACACGTGCCATCTTGTCCAGCATTGTTCCTAGCTTTTCCTGTTTAATTTTTTACCATGTAATAAATATTTTATTTTTCAAGAGTGCAAGGGTTTGAACACAAGACAACCTGCATAACAGCACCTCTACTTTCTGAAGGTAGACAGCAGAAGGTGAAAAATAGTTTCAGGGGCTACTATAAATTAGAACTTACATGAAAAAGTATCCCATTCAGCAGGCTTCGAAATTCAGAGAATTTTTTATTTGTATCCATCTTATAGAAAAACCTAGCATCCTCGTAGCGGGCTCTGTGACAGTGAAGAATGTTTTAGGCAAGCTCAAAACATGGTCCAAGGTAATAAGTGTGCAGATAAAATAGAAGGTGAAACGTGACACAGTCATCTCATTTTTCTAAACAAGAGCTGATGCTGCATAACAAACCAGCTTCAATGTTAGAGTAGCCATGCTTGTTTCTGACAACATTTCAAGGAAATCTTCCAAACTTACAACAGGAGAAAAAAAAGAAAAAACAAAGACAGTTGGGAAAGACAGCACAGACATCCTATTATGTGCAAATAAGGTAGATCATTTACCCAAATGTCCAAGACTAACCTCAATACAGCTTCATTCCCCTTCTGTACCACCATCTCATCAATTACTCCATTACCCACCTTAATAAATAGGAGAGGAAGAAGAAGTTAGATTGCAATCTTTAATAGTTGAGCTCCTGGAAAAATATTAAGAATAACTAACTAGAAAAAAAATCTAAATGGCTACAAGCATGTCTTGCCATGGACAATGGTTCTCACAGTAATGAAGAAGGGCAGTAACTTCCCATCACATTTATTGGTCAAGGGAAAATACTTCTGGTGCTTCTGCATAACCTGCATAAATAAAAAAGATAGTAACAAGATTGGTTAAATCTACTGCAACTGGAAGTTATATCCAATAGCTAAACTGAATGGGTGAAAAAATAAAACGGCAACATGTAAATCAAGACAAGATGGATGGCTGTTGTATATTGGCCATTTATAAATTCCATGCCAGGCAACATCCTCTTTCCTTTTTTCCGTGTGAGCAACTTCTTTTGTTACCATTATCATGTAAGAAACTGTTTACGTACAAAATTTTCTGATTTCGGATCTATTTGGGAAGTGAGGATTGTACAACCAATTTGAAATTTTGACCTAAATTGCTTGATTAGCCGAAATATCTGTGATTGCACGTGTGCAATCAAGATTAGTTTCTCTAATTATATTCACACCAAAATATTGATTTAAAGGGTCCATTTACCAACTTCCAAATTGTGAAAATATGACCAACTTAAGGAATTCTCACCACTTCTCAATCACACTTTAAGTTCTCTGGTTCCAAATCTACATGTGAAAATAAAGATTACAAGTATCTAATAGTGTTCACCTACACAAAACAGCATGTTTGTCTAATTAATTTACCAGAATTTCAAATTAGAGAAAAATATGCCAATTTATGGAAATCCCAAGATATCTTGATTGAGCCCAATTTATTTATTCCATGTCTAAATTTGAAACTTGAGGTTTTAACCAAATCTGTATAATCAAACAAGAATGTTACTAAAAATTTAGCAAAATTTATACTTGGAAGAAAATAGCAAAAGTCTAAGAAAAATCCGCTGATCATTCAATTAGACCTTGAAAAGTTGCAATTGAAGAATTAAAAACTGCAAACCACGCCATTTGCATTGTTCTTTTATGATTTTTTTTTTGCATTTATTCTTTTTAAAAAATAAAAAAATAGAATTAATGAGATTATAAAATGTTAACACATTAGTAACAATTATATAAAAAGTTATCTAATTTTATTATGTTAGTTTATGATTAGAAGGTTCTAAATATAATTAGAAATATGATCTTAATTATATGGATAATAATTTAAATCTAATACATTTCAAAATTCTTCTTTCCAACAACTACAGTAAGGGTTTTTTTCTATATTTATAAACTGTGATAATTAAATGTAATAGTTTATCTAATACATTTTGATACTTCTTTCCAACAAACTACAGTAAAGTTTTTTTTTCTATATTTATAAACTGTGATAATTAAATGTAACAGTTTCTGCTGTAAATATGAATCTATATTCATACTCATTTATCCTCAAGTTTGTTTTAGAAATTCAAACAATCTTATTCTTTTTTCATTTAACTCCATTTTAAAGATAAAGATAGGAAATCAAATCAATAATTATTGCCAATAAAGAGATCTTATCCCCATCTGAGTGTAGAGACACATCCCCAGCTAGAAATAAAGTGATGTTGGGGATCTTCAAATTAAGATTTGGCTTCATCTTCATCATCCTAAGCATCTCACAACGTTCATAATTTTATTAATCAGGCATAGTTCAGAATAGCATGAACCATTAGCCCAAAATATCATAATAAATTGCTGTAGAAGACATAGTTGTTTAAGGCACAAGGCGCGCTAAGGCGCAAAGGGGTCTTGAAGCTTAGGCGCAAGGCGCACAAGTGAGGCGTGCGCCAAATCAAAGCGGACCTTACATAAAACCATAAAAAATATTTATAATACTTTAAATATATAAAAATAAAATTTAAATGATTAACATCACTAAAAAAGAAAGAAAGCATATCAAAATTATATCATATGCATTTAAAAAGCAAGGAATAAATTAGAGTTTCAAGATTTAACATTTAACATAAACAACTCAAAGTCTCAAACAACATATGATAAAGCAAAGTATTTCTAAATTAAGATTTCTTTTACCAGCCCTCTGTTACCAGTTAAGCTAAAATAAGATTTTATTTTATTTTATTTTATTTATTTATTTATTATTTTGTTGTGTTGGTATAAAGCTGGCTAATCAAGAAAAGACCTTCTGACACATGGACCGCACATGTTTAATAAAGTAATGGCAAAGAATAAATACCTGAGCCTCATGTTAGCACATTTTGATTGTCTGTTTTGTTGCAAACCCAAAGAAGCCAGCTGGATATCATTCCCTTAAAGAATTTTTTATTATTTTTTCTTGCTTTGAATAAAGTTGATTGGAAGGTGCTCTAAATGTGTCTCGCAGCTAGATGAAAGGTGCAAGGAGGAGCGCCTTTGAGGCACCTAATGAAAGGCGCCTCACCTTGGCCCATACGAAATGCTATGAATGCGCCTTAAACCGCCTTGCGCCTAAGCGCACGCTTAGGCGTACCTTTAACAACTATGGTAGAAGATATCAAATGATCACTAGATACAAATTTGTTTAAGATAACCATATTTTTTATTGTTGTGTCCTCCTGCAGTATGCCTGGATGATACAAATCAAATCTCACAATTATTGAGAACATTGGACTTGCTTACATCGCTTTCCACCCATGGACAGGAAGCTTATTGTCTTGTTTGTCAACTGATGCCAGAAGTGGAACTATAAAGCATGGCAGGAAACTTCCTATCAAACTTTGGTGAGGTACGGAACTATTACCAAGCGATGTATTAATTTACCATGATCAATAAATCTTCAGGGAGCTCCAAGAAAGACTCATTGAACTTTCCTAGTAATGGAATTGGTGCTTCAACAAGATTCACAACCTGCACATTAAATTAAGGGTCGTATAATCCTTTTAAAAATATCAAAATTTTAGCATTAAGGGACATTTTTCAATTACCTCTTCAAGTAGATTGTTCTGCACAATAATTTGCCCACCAATGCTTTCTGCCAAATAACTGGCTTGCTGTAAAATTCTTTTCTTGCGATCCTGTAATTGAAAAGCTTCCTCAAAACATGATAATTTGCAACCCAACAGAGATCAACAAAAAACACATTGTCCTAAATTCATAAGATTTTCGCTTCTACTACATTTTTCTACTATATTGATGCATTTGATAGACAAAATTATTTGCAGATATTGGTGATTTATAACTCCAGCCAAATATAATCAGAAATATGAAATCTAAAATATGAAGCAGCTTCTATTATTGGACATGCATGAAAAGAAATTCTTTGCAAGGATTGCTACCAGGGATTTATGGCAATACTCTAAGTTAGACATCACGGGAGAGAGAGGAGATGGTAATGATCATCCGTTGGCAATATGTGCTTTCCATTGTTGCTTGTTTATCATTCAGAGGCACCTACCTTTCTTGAATGTCAAGAGGGTCAGTGGCTGCCAGACACTTCAGTATGCTAACTCCTCTTGTGCATTTAAAATATTTTAAATGTTTTCGAAAAATCATTAACAACAGAAACAAAAAATATTAAAATAAAAAGACGAATCATGCCTAGTGTCCATGCAAGAAAGATGAGCACATGGAGTCAACTAAAGATATTTTTGGCATACCTCAATGTCAATTAAAATTCCTGCATTCCTCAGACTATCAAAATAAGACTCAGCACTTTCCACCTGCAGAAAGAAAAAAAGGTTTTCAGCAAGCCTCTCAGAAGAACTCAACAAAGGATGATTGAAAATGATAAAGGAGAATATGTGAATCCAAAATATTTTTAGCTTTTCTGAATGTAACAGATCATGCAATGGTCAGAGTATGCAACACTCATTGAAACTTGATAGCATCAACAAAAGGTCATACCACCAAAATGAGATGCAGATAACAAAAATGAAAAATGTCATAACATTGTAAAAAATGAAAGACTCTTAGATAAAGGTCCTAAAGAATACATTAAACCATCCATTGAAAAGGAAAAAGAAAAAGAAAATCAAAATTTGTTGCCAAAGCATCATCTCCACACAAGAGCCACATAGGCATAAGATTCGAACATTTCATTTCTTCAAGGATATCTCCATAATGGTCATGTTTCTTTAGGAATGGTTCTTTTTAAGGATCAGCACATCCATAAGATGACTGTAGCCAAAATGAGGATCTTGAGGTGGATGTGTAGTAAAACTAATAAGGATAAAATTAAAAATGAAATAATTTAAGATTATCTATTGGTAGAATCGAAAGGCAATAAGATGAATGAAGGTAAATTTGGCAGTCTGATCATGTGCAATAGAGACAGAGAACCGTATTAGTTAAAAGAGTTAATTAATCCATGTAAAAGGTCATAAGGGAGCAAGAGTAATGCCATTAGAAATAGGATTACAAATTATTAGAAAAAAAGATGAAACTACATGACTTTACGAAGGACATAGCTCAAGATTGAAGGGAATGATGTAAAAGGATTCATATTAGATGAAAAATAGCTTATGATGATGGCCACATATTTTTTCTGACAATTCCTAAAATGGTCACCACTTTCAGAGATTTTCCAAAAGGGTTACTGAGTTTTATGTACATTTTCAACATAGTCAAAGCCATTGCAATCAATTGACGGCAGGATTTGGCCAATGGTAAAAAGTCAAATTTGCCTATGCGAAAACCTCAAAATGGCAAATGTTCTCAATTCTTTGACATGAGAAACTCTCCATGTTTGGCATGAATCTCTACTCCACTGCGCTGTAGAAGCTCACCAATTATGCTTTCCTTGTGCAAAGCATCTGCTCTATCAATGCCATATCAGCAAGGTGTCAAGGGCAGGCATCTCCAGGGTTGCCTAAACCCTCAAGGACTCCCAATTAGACACTAATTCCTGAAAGCTAGAATGGACTTCTGTTTGACATGCTTTTAGAAGGAAATCCTCAATCTCATCTACATCCGTGAAAGCAATAGACGATTTGAGATAGTGCAAATTATTGGAAGTGGGTTGTGTGAATCAATGACAACCAAGAGGTGGGTTGGTCAACATTGTAGCATCTTCCATGCTCAATGCTATCTAGGGGAATAAAATTGCCATCCTTCAACTTAGCTCCAAGAAGGATATGTTCAACACATGAGAGAAGGTGGCCACTGATGTCTACCATGGACCACCGGGGGATAGAGCACAGCTATCCATCTCTGACCCGAAGAAGACTAGGACCAAATCTAGCGTGACTAAGTGATCAATAAGTTCAACTAGGACCACCCAAAGCACTTGTTGCCATGCACCTTGAAATCATTTCATTAAAAACCTACGTTAACACTTAACAGTTAACCAAACAATCAACAAATGTATAAAATTACATGCAAAATATAACACAAATACTAAAATATTATTAAAAATTTTCAATCAATCATCTATGTGAGTAGTACACGTTCGAAGGTCTAGGTGTTTGATCACAACTCATGTGTCCCACAAGGAAACAATTATAGCGGCTTCATATTCACTAACAAATTATTCCTATGCAGTGGCCCACGTAATTCTTTTAGTGAGATGATATCTTAACTAAAGAGAGAATGACAAGGATGATTGTTGGCTTGGATGTCATAGAAAACATCATGGTGGACACAAAAATGAAAAGGCCTGTGGAGATTGCAATAGAGTCCACCTCATTGAATTAAACCCAATGCTAATTATTACAACAAAGACTCATCCACAGTAGGATTAACATGATGAAAGGTTCGAATCTCAAACAGATATCACATATAACAGTATCATATGCTTCATTACTAAGATATTGTTGAAAACATTGGTTCCTTTCTCAAAGAAAACAAAGAATACCATACAATGAGCATGGGAAATTTAGCAAAAGCCTTTTTTCTTTCCTTTTTCTTTTCTTGTTATCTTGCTTTTTTTTCAGAAGATGAGTAAGCAATATCCTGGAGCAAGGAAAGGCACTAAAACTCCATTTTCCACCCTTTTCCATCCTCGTTTTCTACGCCTTTTAATGTAATTTGATATTTTAACTACCTAACAACCCTACTTTTTCCCATTATCACCTATATTTCTAATCATTGTTTATCTTTTTTTCATGCAAAAAGCTTACCTATTTTATCTTATTCACTTTATTTCTAGTTATTATCCCGTATCATGTCACATCACCTATTTTTTCCTTCACTTTTCCAAATTCCCTTTTTTCCTCACCTCTTTTCCTCGTTCCCAAATGGTCCTAAAAACCCAAAACATTCCCTCACAAGCAGTGCCTGGCATGAGAAAGCAGAAAAGAAGTCATCCCAGCCAGATCTCAAACAAAATCACTGATTTTGGAGACCACTATGGATTCCTTAAAAGAAGGAAAAATGAAAAAAGAATAAAGGACAGATTTAAGCTCTTCACACCCCTCTTTCATCAGCAGTATATGAATCATAAGGTAAAATCAGTCACACACAGCCATAGAACAGAAGTATGTTCATTACCTCAATAATATCTTGAGAAGAATTGCGGAGGCCACGTGTTTGTTTCCCACTATGACACAAGAGAAAAAAATTAAGTAGATAATACACAATAAACTTTAACCAATTCTATACTAACCTACAAATTGTATCTGCAACATTCCCAAATGGACAGCCATTAGCTGGCCATGAAGTGGCCAGCAACTTGGCTGCAAGGGAGACAACTCATCTTGCTTATTAGCACGTGAAACTGTCTGGACAGTTGGGAATAAGTTTAGTTAAACAGGTGCTACAGCCTCTACAGAGCTCCTTTTGTTCTATGGGTTGCACCCCTTAAGAATGCCCTAACAATTCCAAGTGGTCCCATGCCATTTGGACCACATGCAAATTCTGACCACACAGCAGCCAAAATAGCTCATGCCTACCAGGGGCAGTTGGGCAATAATGAAAACGCAGTTAGGTCAAATGATTTCTGAAATTTGTACAGACCTTTTGGGTGAATGGGCCACATTCTTAGTTAGCTAAGGCAGTGATCTAAACCCCAGAAAAAGACTTATAGCCAGATCAGTGTGGATGTCAAGACAGCCTAAGCTGTCCAGACTGTCCTAGCTGAACAGATTGCTGACACGTACTGGAATGGCCTGGCACGTCTCATTAATGCAGCCATGCCTCCAGGCTGCCTCAGCTCCACAAGTACATGTCATCCTCTATTACATCTTTAACTGTTAGGAAAATTAGTCATCAGTATAAGTCAGCTAGTTAGAGTACAGCTGAAAGATTGTACAGTCAGTAACTGACTGTCTTAGTTGTCTCATTTTCATTGGTTGTCTTCTGACCTAATCAACAACAGTTGCGTCTCTCTGTAAATGATGAAATGAAAGACCAGGAAATGGGAGTATTATCCAAGAATTAAGTTCCATAATAGGAGTAGCAAACCCCCAAGGTTTGTGGGATATTTCTTCCCTAAAAGA
>JAYJMB010031705.1:0-35925 GCA_036873735.1 Pouteria campechiana
AGGTATGAGACTCCAATGAGCACTTCAATAAAAATGGACAAAGATGAAAGAGGTAAGTCTATTTGCTAAAAAATTTACATAAGCATGATTGGATCTCACTATATTTAACTGCTAGTAGACCTGACATAATGTTTTGTGTATGCATATTTGTTAGATTCCAATTAGAACCAAAAGAGTCACATTATATTACTATAAAAAGAATATTTAGATATCTTTTAGATACACATAATCTTAGATTATAGTATCCAAAAGGTTCATATTTTTATTTAATAGGTTACTCAGATGCAAATTTTGCCAGATATAAAGTAGTAGAAAGAGTACCTTGGGATCTTTTCAATTTTTAGGAAGCATGA
This sequence comes from Pouteria campechiana, assembly GCA_036873735.1. Lineage (NCBI taxonomy): Eukaryota > Viridiplantae > Streptophyta > Magnoliopsida > Ericales > Sapotaceae > Pouteria > Pouteria campechiana. The sequence continues at coordinate 354 of JAYJMB010031705.1, forward strand.
TTATTTTATGGTTTTCCAAGAAACAAACGTTAGTTGCATTGTCAACTACTGAAGCTGAATATCTAGCAGCAAGTAATTGTTGTGCATAGATCCTATGGATGAAACAACAACTAAAAGACTTTGGCCTTAACTTTGTTGATATACCTATCAGATGTGAAAATACTAGTGCTATAAATCTGACCAAGAATCCAGTTCTACATTCCATAACTAAACATATAGAAATCAGGCATCATTTTATTAGGGACCGTGTTCAAAATTATGACATTAGCTTAGAATTTGTCCCAATAGAAAATCAACTAGCAGATACCTTCACAAAACCATTACCGAAAAAAAGATTCAACATGATAAGAAGAGAATTAGGCATACTAGATCCAAGTGCATAAAATGTACAATTCATTAAAACAAAATATTCATAATAACATCTTTATTACAACAAAAAAATTATTCAACTAATCAGCAAGAACATCTACTACAACTTCCAGCTCCTCAATATGTTGATTAACCTCTGCCAATTCATTTTCAAGCTTCTTCATGCTCTCCATTGCCTTATCATATGTTGCACATCCCTTTGTCAGAAGACGATCAACATTTTGGTTGAATCCTCTAGCATAAACTAGCTCCACCTTCAACTATTTTATTTGCTCCTTTGAAAAATGAACTCAAATGGACTCTGACTGATCATTCTCTCTTTTGTAGTGAACTTGATTTGAAGAAAACCTTGATGATGCCATAATTGCTTTTTGAAATTTTAGTTAAGCTGCTATCTATATAAAATGTAAAATAAAAAGTACATAGATGCATATTCATTCATCTACTTTAGTAATAATAATGTTTAGCGGGTCAAAAGGATAGTTAATGAGAACACTAAAAACCATAATCCAGATTACAAGTCTTAGAGTTAAGTTAGATTTCAGACTTTGGAATTTTTGAAGCCTTAAACAAAAATCTTTGGAACCTCATTAAAAGTCTCTGAAGGCCCAAACTAAAGTATTTGAAGAACAATAAACTTCTCCAAAGTAATGCTTTAGAATCAAAAACCTTAGATCAAACATTTTTATCCGAAGGATCCCTTTTGGAATTCATATCATTAGTATTTTGGAGATCTTCGTATCCAGAATTCAAAATCAATCTTCTCCAAAAGACCCTTTTGGAATGTCCGAAGCAAAAAAACATTAGTGTTTTGAAAAACCTTTTTTTAACAAATCTAAAGTGGAGAAATCGTTAAATCCTCTTAAAAAACTTAAACCCTCTTCTTTGAACCCCAGAAATCCCTCCTTTAGAGAAGACGGTCCATCTTAGCGCTTTTTCAAATCTCATTCTCATTTAAGTCATTCCACCTTCCTGCCTTCTCTAGAAAATCCCATTTTCATCTCCAAAAACCTAGGGCCCTTTGTAGAAATGGAAAAAATAAAAGGTGATCGTCTGATTATTCTAGGTTCTTAGAAAAATATGAGGAGAGAAGAATAATCAAAGGGAAGATTTTCATTTTTAGAGCATTTGGAATATAATTTGAAGTATGGTAATGGTTGAAATATCAAGGCTGAGATGCCTATGTCAGTTATAGAGATAGCTTACATTCGAGACTGGTGAGGACTTTAATCTGTAATCTCAACACCATAACAAAAAGATCATAGATTGGAGACACAGAAATAGAGCTATCTCAAGAAAGTTTAAGGAATTGATTCAATCTCCCTGAAGAAGAGGAGGAGATTGTATGGCCTTCAAGGGCAATGATATTTTTAGACTTAGCTGAAACTGAGATAGATGAGAAAGAAAACTATTTGCAGCTAGTCACTTGAATGCAAACCTAAGGCTAGCATACCTCAATATTATGAATAATATACCCCAGAAGAGGAGCAGTAGGGGATATATCTGAAAAGGATGTCAAAATCATGTGAGAATTAAATAATAGAAGAAAGTTGAGTTTGGCCAGACTAATGATAGCTTATATCCACTTGATCAAGGGCACCATAAGGTTTCCTTTGCCTTATGGTATGGCTCTGACAAAGTTGATCAAGGAAGCAAGAGTTAATCTCTCTAATGAAGAAGAAGAGCTTCCAAGAAGCACTGACAAATTGGATGAGCAAGCTTTAAAAAGGATAGGCTTTCAGCATACTATACAAGATTGGATCACTAAAAGACCAAGAAGAGCAACTCACTTAAAAGGATCCAGACTTGTTGAAAGTCTAGAGAGAAGAAATGCTACAGAAGAGGCTACTGAGCCAAGACAACAAAACCCCCTTTCATGAAGAAGAAGAAAGAACTGAAAGACAAGAGTTTATCAGTTCACCGATAGGAAGAATGGAAGAGTTCTCTTGTGGAGAAGAACCAAGAAAAGCTGAGAGAATAGAAGATGTTCCAAGAGAGGAATAAAGAGTTGATATAGAAGATATTGTGTAAAAAATTTTGAGAGAAAGTGCACATGGAGATACAGCAGCAGCAGAAGTACCATCTCACACCCCCATCACCATCTCACACTCATCAACCATCCATCTCATCCATTCCCACATCCCAACCTATGTCAAAGGATCTAGAATATAACCATGATTGAACACTTCATGCAAACCTTAGCTGTACAAATGAAGAAAACAAATTGTGTTCTTTCAACTGCCATGTGTTCCATGATTCTTAGAGCTGATAGGATTGATTGAAGGCTTGATAAGCTTGATCAGAGACTTGATTCTCTTCAAGCCCTGGCAAAATCATTTCAATGTCAAACCCATCATTTCCACTTTACTCCACCTCAAAGCCATTTCACTCCTCCGCCAACTCACTTTCCATCATCTCCACACCATTTCTCTACATCAAGACCCAGCTCACTAATAACAGTATTGTCTTCACCTTCACCTCCTCATCCGTCATCACTCTCTATCATTCAAGAGGTTGCTTAGCTTATGAGTCAACCTTCTAACATGACTTCTATCATCCCTTACATTCCCCTTTAACAAGCACAAATTTCTCCACCATCACCACGTCCATTAGTTTCAACCTTAAAAAATAATACTCACAATCCCTCAAATGAGTATTGTATCTAGATTCCATCCTGACTCAGCAATGTCAATATTTTCTGGATGACATTTATTAGATCAGGAGATATAATACCTAACAGAATTGAGGACATTCCACCCAAGTGGGACAACCTTCTTAATTGTCCACCAAACTTCAGACCTCTTCCAGACTGCATGTATCCTCCCTCTCCACCACAAAAGTCACCTCAAAGCAAACCAATTGATGATAATCCTAATGTTATTCTTCATCTATCTAATCTAATCATGATGACTTTTTTATAGTTCAAAGCGAGATCAGAACTCACTTTTGAAGTTTTCAAAATGTTTGCTTATCAAAACATTGTCATTCCCCAACAAGAATTACCATTTCCAGAACTTGAGGATCCTACCCTTGTTCATAGGATTCTCCTTTTTCCAATTCATCCATTCACTCCACAGAACCATAAAATTCAAATTTCTGATAGAGAGTCAATTTTCAGAATTACTCTGAGAAACTTCTACAAATGTTTCCAATGTCAAAACCCATTAGAAAGGAGTTTTCATCTCCAATAAGTCCTCACTGATTCTTTATTCTCACTAAGGAAGAATTCACTTTCTACAAAAATGCTAACCTTGAGGCCATTGCTAATAATCTACCTCTCCCATATCCTCAAATAGATGATCCTTCTCTCCAAAATAGGATAAGATAGATGTAGTCTTCACCAGGATGGTAACGTCTTCCACCTTCTTCACCTACTTCAAAAGCAAAAAATCTCAGCAAACCACCTCTTTCCGCTACCAAAACCAAAAGCCACCTGCTATCCCAAAACCAAAACCAGCCCAAAAACCAAAACCAAAGCCAGTTCCTAAACCAAAATCATCACCTTCTTCCTCACAGCCATCCACTTCCAAACCAAAGAGGAAAGCAAGAATTCCACCTCCTAAGGAACAAAAGAAGGCTTCTTATGAGAGAATCACACTATACCATGAGGAGTACAGAGCTTGGTTTAATGCAACTCCACTCTTTCCTAAGCTGTTGGATCCAAAATATTAAGAAAGAATTAATATCATTTATGTTCATAGCTCTGAACCCATTGCATACACACATGAACCTCATATTATAGCTCCACAGGATCCATTTTTTATCCCTCCTTCTCCACTAAAAAGGCTATAACATCCAAACCCTTTCCCAAACCATCTTCTTCTGCACCCCAACCATCTTCTTCTGAACCCAAACCACCACTTCCACCTCTACAAGATGTTGTTTTAAAGACATATCAAATAAAACCCAAACCACAAAAATAGATCTTTTGTATTTTTTTCCCTTTTCCATTGATGTAATACTTTTTGTATTTTCTCTAATGTATCTACATTATAACTTTTCAATAGTTCAATATATATATATATGCATTTCTTTCACATGATTGCAAACGGCTGTTAATATTTGTTTCCACCTTTTTTATTGTGACAAAAAGAGGGAGAAAAATGTATGAAAATATATGATATAAAACTTAAAACTGATGTCATTAAATGTGATGCATTGGAAATTTTTGTTGATATCCATAAAATTTATATAACAAAATATGCATCAATTCAGGGAGAGCTAATCTAAATTAGCCAACTGACATTTTTCTAAAATATCTGCAAAATAAGTTGCATTAGATCTATGATTAGACAAGTTTTGAAAGGTACATCACTCACTATTTTATCATCATCAAAAAGGGGGAGAATGTTGAACCATGTTATATTTCTTGATTTTGATGATAAACATTCTTAACTAAGTATGTTTTGATGATGAGCGAAAGCATGAGTGAAACATTAAGGCACTAAAATCTTATTTTCAAGAATATTGTAGAAAGTTTAAATCATTCAACTTGAGAATAATCTTTATAAAGACAAAAGGAAGATATGAAGTAAGTGCTCTTTCAAAATTAAGTATATAAATTTCTCACATACTTAATTCAAAAAAACATAATTTCTAAAGTGTTGAAGATATGCTTTGGAGTCGAAAAAAGCAACTTCTGAATCACTTTAATGCAATTTAGAAAAGATTGGATTGCTTTAAAAATTTCTCAGCGTATCTTTGGAGATCTATGAACGTAGTCTTAGAGATAATTGGAACACTTCAGAGAAAATGGTTGAAGCTTCAGAAAACTAACATGTTATATTTCAGAGATGTCTCAACGAGCTTTGAACAAGGCACAATGCAACTTCGGAGTGGTTGCTATTCACTTCAGAAAGAATGTAGAGAAACTTCATAGATAATTAGTAAGCTTCAGACAAGTCAGTGAGTAAAAATAGTAAGCTTCAGAAATGTTCAAGCACACTTCAGAATCCTCTTTGTAACCTTCAAAAATCATCACAACGCACTTCAGAGAAAAGTACAAAACAAGTTTCGAAATTCTCAAAACAAGTCTCGGACTTGTCATAAGAACACTTCAGAAAATATTAAAGCATACTTTGGAGTCTTTTTCAAAGCTTCAAAGATCTTACAATGTGCTTTAGAGATTATCAAGATTGCTTTTGACAAGTCATAGTGCCTTTCGGAAATAATCAAAAGAGCTTTGGAATTATCAAGAATGCTTCAGAAAAAGCACAAAGAAGCTTTGGACAAGTTGCAGCATGCTTTACAGAAAGTTGAAAAGCTTCAGAGAAGTCATGGATGTTTCAAATAAGTTATAAGACACTTTGGAAACAACTAAATAGGTTTCAGAAATAATCAGCAATGCTTTAGAGTAAACCAACATGCTTCAAAAAACCTGAAGCCAAGGTTCAGAAAAAATTCAGATAATCTTCAAAGAAGTTAACCATGCTTTGAAGATGTTAAGCCATGCTTCAAAGATGTTGATCAACCTTCGAAAATGTTTGTAGAAGGCTTGAGATTACTTTTCCGAAGGCTATATAAGTTCAAAAAATTTGAACTTCTCTCAATAAGTTACTAACACAACTAAGAAGGATAACTATCACTTTGGAAAATTTGAAGAAAACAAGTCATATTATCCAAAATTAGTCAAGACCCCAATTGTTCACTCATCTCTTTGGAACACAAAAAAAAAGTGAACATTTGGAAAAGCCAGACAAAAGTAGCAAACTAATACTAGAAGGCAGTAAAGTCAGACGTTAGACAAAAGATAAGGTAAAGAAAAATATTTATAAATGTTTGAATGTTTGCCAAGATCAGCAATGGAAAAATCTCTCTTAAGCTATTAAAGAGAGATTCAGAAGCAAACGAAAATAACCTGATTGGATATTTTTTGAGCTTTCCTAATCACATGAAGAGCATTCAAAATCTTCCTCTAATAGTTCAACTCCAAAGGACACAACTCAGCCAGAGCTATTAAAGTTTGAATCTCTGCTCGATCAAGGAGTTTGAATCTTTTACTCTTAATGTTTAATCTTTCACTTAGAATTCTGAATTTATGTACAAATCTGCCTAAGTAAGAGGCATTAATCTATATAGTTTATTTTAGTGTTTGGCAACACAAGCAGAGTGCTTGGTGTTTATATATAGAGATAAGCAAGTAAAGAACTTACTGAAAAGGTGTAAGTTTGTTAGTGAGCTTTGAAAAACCAATAGGTTGTGAAAGTTTCTAGTTAGCTTGGAAAACTAGTAAGTTAGTTGGTGCGCTTGTTTTAAAGCCAATGTGTATTTGATCAGGTTGATTAAGGTATTAGTGGAACATGAGCTCAGTAGAGAAGACCGACTTAGAGAAGTGGAGTAGGAACCCAGGAAGGGCCAAACTACTATAAAAGTCTTATGTTGTTTATTATGCAATCTGTTTTATTTATTCTTGCAGTACCATAACCATCTGATTTGGGCTAAAAGTTTTAAAAGCTCAGTTCACCCCACTTCTTGAGCTACCATTGCATAAGGGACCAACATCCAATTCTTGAAGAATTCTCTGATGAGCATATATTTCATGTCAACTCCACACAAACACCTTGGTTTGCTAATGTTATGAATTATTTAGCAAGTAATGTATTACCTCCTGACATGTCACCACAAAAAAAAAATTCTTTTCTAATGTTAAACATTATCTTTGGGAAGAACCTTTTTTGTTTAAAATTTGTATAGACCAAATGATAAGGAGATGTGTACCAAAAGATAAGATGGTAAGTATTCTAAAACATTGTCATGATGGAGAGGCAGGTGGGCATTTTAGTTCCACCAAAACTGTAGCTAAGGTTTTGTAATCTAGTTTTTATTGGCCAACAGTTTTCAAAGTTGCACACACCCATGTACTTTGATGTGATAGATGTCAAAGAATGGAAAATATCTCTAGGAGAAATGAGATGACTTTAAACAACATTCTTGTGTGTGAATTATTTGATGTTTGGGGTATTGATTTCATGGGACCGTTTCCCTCTTCTTTCAGCCATTAGTGCATTCTGGTAGCTATAGAGTATGTGTCTGAATGGGTAGAAGCTACATCAATGTTAACAAATGATGGTTGGGTAGTGATCAAATTCTTGAAGAAAAATATTTTTACTAGAGTTGGTACTCCTAAAGCAAACATTAGTGATGTGGGAACACACTTTTGCAATAAACAGTTTGATGCACTTCTCCATAAATATGGAGTTACACATAAGATTGCAACCCCTTATCATCCTTAGACTAGTGGACAGGTAGAAGTTTCAAATAGGAAAATCAAAAGAATTTTGGAGAAAACTGTGAATGACTCTAAGAAAGATTGGTCAGTAAAACTTGATGATGCACTTTAGGCATATAGGACTGCATTCAAAACACTCATTAGTATGTCTCCTTTTAGGCTAGTATTTGGAAAGGCTTATCATTTACCTATGGAATTAAAACATAGAGCATATTGGGCACTAAAATTTTTGAATTTTGATAGGAAACTTGTTGGAGAAGAAAGATTGCTAAAATTGAATGAGCTGGATGAACTTCACAATGAGGCTTATGAGAATGCCAAGATATACAAAGAGTGTACAAAGAGATGGCATGCAAGCACATTCTAAGAAGAGAGTTTGAAATTGGTCAAAAAGTGTTACTTTATAACTCTCGCCTTAGACTATTTCCTGGTAAGTTACGATCCAGATGGTCAGATCCTTTCACTATCACAAGGATACTGCCATATGGGACAATTAAAGTTGCTCATGACACAAAGGGAACATTTAAAGTGAATAGTTAGCATTTGAAGCCATACTTTGAAGGAAGACTTGACAAGCAGAAGTTCACATTGGACTTAAAAGAACCAGCTTAAAGAAACAGATAGTGAAGCTAAAGACTATAAATTAGAACTACTTCCTCATCCCTTTGTTATTAGGATTTTTAGTCTAGCTTAGTTTGCTTTATTTTTTTATTTTTTTTAAATTTTTTATTTTTCTTACTTGATTTTAAACAAATTTGTAATGCAGGCATCAATAGTTTGATCAACTCTTATCCACCAAAAGAGGAGAATGGTTCACTTCAAAGGAGAAAGTTGAATTCATGAAAAACAGATGATTTGAACTTTCTTTGTTCTCTTCACATTTAGCTTAGTTGTTTCCTTTGTTTTCTCTATTTGGATAAATTTTTTTGCTATGGTTTGATGTTCTATTGTAGAAGTAAGAACCTAATTTCAGATTGAGCATAGAAGTTTCATGAGACTACAGATTATATGTCAAGTATGAAAATTATCAAAAATTTGCAAAGAATGCCAATAAATTTTAGAAGATGAGGATTAGAATGCACTTCATTCTGGGAAGCTCTTAAACTTAAACTTCTTTCATTATTTCACATTGAGGACAATGTTTGATTCAAGTTTGGGGATATTTAAGGAGTTATGTTTAGATTTTTGGGTAGTTACATTTAGATTTACAACCAAGATTTCAAATTTTCATTCAGATGTGGATTTTAGATTTGCATTTAGATTTGCATTCAGTTTTGATTTTTTTTTTTGTTTCAAATTTGGGTATAAACTTTGTCTATGAGCATCTCTTTTGATAACTTAGCTAAAGAAATTCAAGAGCAACTATGTTACATTGCTGAAATTGAATAGGATGGATTCTCATTTAATGATCAAGTGACATACGCTGAGTTTTTTTATTACCATTGCACATTATTGAGAAAGAAGGATAAGTGCTACCTTGTGATTTACCAAATTCTTGTGATAAGTCCTTTTCATGACTAATGAAAATTTTAGTTAGCACATTATGTTATGATCATGCAAAGTATATGTGCATTAGTGATGATGTTGTAAATTAGTAACATATTCTGGTTGACACAAGCATGCTAGAGCTTATTTGATTATTCCTCAAGGCAAAATCCTAGAAAACATGTTTACTTGGAAGTGATTTAGGCATTCTTTGATCAGTTTGACCCTTTCAAACTAACCTAGTACATTCCCTATCACTAGTATCTCCATTGAGATTTAATAAAAGAATGGCATATGAAAAGCATATGAAAGACCACCATTTCATTTTTCTTTCTTTAGCCTCATCATTCAAACCTATTCAGCCATTGACCTATTAAGAGACATATTCTAAACACATGATTGCAGAGAGGTACATGAGTACACAAGAAGATAAGTTTGGGGGAGTTAAAGAGAAGAATGCTAAAAGAAGAGGAAAAAGGACAAAAGGAAAGAAATCAATAAGGATTTATCCTTCAATTGATGGGATCATATTTCCATGAACTCAACAGAAAATAAGTTTAGAGATGTGATAGTAATACAACCCATAGTTGGGGAGATCACATCCTAATGAAAGTTAAAAAAATAAGTCTAGGGTGTGGTAGTAATACAACTCATAAAAGAGATAAAACTCCAAATAAAAAGTTAAGAGAGTTAATATTCATATAAAATGCAGATATGATGTCTTACTTTGTGTATCCTTAGTCACTTTTCTTATTAGCTAAAACCAAAGCCCCATTATAAGCTTAACAAAGACCTATTGATCTAAGTGAATAGATTTTTCCATATTAGTGGAGAGGGATTGTAAAAAACAATTTTATGGGGTGTTTTATGAAGATCATGAAAATCAATAGTTTGCACATTGTTGATTGAAAAACATGCATGTAGTATGCAATTTACATTGCACATACACTCATTTTCATTTCATGAAAATATTGATGAAGCATGGGTTTCATGAGATTACTAGAAAAGTATCTTGAGTGATTTCTGAGATAAGTGCACATGTGTAACTTCTCTTGCATGTTACTAATTGTTTGAGAGAGATTTTCCTCTCTAATTAATGAGTTCAGATTATTATTTTTCTCAAGGACAATCGAAAGCTAAGTTTGGGGTTATTTGATAAGCTTATAATATATCATAGTTTTTATATTTAAATTCACATATTTAAGATCTTCTTTTAATGTTTTTTAGTGGATATTGCACTTAACAGAGTTTGTTTTATTGATCTGTAAAATGAAACTGAAGATTACAAAGATGTTACTTTAAAGCAATTTCTAGGACTGATGGATGCATATTTGAAAAATATATTCAACATAAAAGTTTTAGCCCTTATTCTTATCTCTCTAATGCATCGAAAATCATGATTTAAAATTTATATGAGAAAGTTATGGCCAAAATAGTGCAACTATCTATAAAGCTTCACATTCATCAGCTACTCCAATTGACAGAGGGTGTCACTTTAAAGGCTCACAACTCATAGAAGATGGATGATTCAGATAAAGTGATCACCATAAAAGTTGTAGCACCTATAATTATCTATCCAATGTAGAAACAATGGAACAATTATAAGTTCTTATAAGAAAGTTATGATCAAAATAGTGGTACTCTCTCCAAAAAATTCCAAAGCAAACTTAGTGAATCTGAAGTTCACCAACACAAAAGGTGGTACTTTGAGGGCCTAAAAATCAAAAAACAAGCAAAATTAGGAAATTTTTAACTTAAAAGTTTTAGATATTAAAATTATCTATCCAACCAAATAAAATTACTTAATTTGGAGTTTTTATGAGAAATTTATGATAATTGTACTAAAAATGCTTTGGAACATCAAAAACTCCAAAGCAGAATTTTTACTCCAAAGTTTACCTCAAAGAACTCCAAAGCAGAATTTTTACTCTAAAGTTCACCTCAAAGAACTCCATAGCAGAATTTTACTCCAAAGTTCACTTCAAAGAACTCCAAAGCAACATTTTTTACTCTGAAGTTCACTTGCATGCCTCAAAAGTAGACTTAAATTCTGAAGTTGGCTTGAATGACTCTGAAGTTAATATTCAGTGAACTGGTAGCTCAATTTTCATGTGTCCAAAGTAGCCTAAAAGGAAACAAAGTTTGAAATCAAAGATTGGAATTAGAAGTGCACAAATTTCTTTGTTCTTCCATGTGTCAAATGTTGCTATCCAAACTATGATTAGCAATATACGTTTAGCAATGGGGTTCCATAATGATCAGCACTTATAATCATCTGAGTTATTTTTGGAAGCAAGGTTCTTTGCATACATTACTAAATTTCTAGAAGTTTTTGGAATGCATAAATTGTTACAATATTCAGAAGGGATCTTTTGGAGATCAATTGTGCAAAATTTGTTATTGAAAGTCTTATGAAAACAACCTTTCTGGATGGAAAAGACAGAATTATTTTTAGAAGAGGATTTCTGTGCATAAGGGAGTCGCAATTCATGGAGGAGTGTTATTATAATGATGCTATCTAGGTTATTTAAGGAGATATCTAGGAACAAAGCAAGGAGGGACTAGAGTGGAGCATAGACAGAGAGTTGGATGAGGAGAAGAGTTTAAAGCAAGAAGATCATCGGACAAAGCCATTGCAACCTGCATATTTTGTTTTCTTTCTAGTTTATCTTTTGTTTTTGAATCAATACTCAACCTTGGATTATGATGATATTTATCAATTAATTAATTGATTTTAATTCAAATATGATGTTCTAAATTTTTGTTATCTAGTATTAAATGGATCCTAGCAATAAGCATGTGTTGATGTTTGATTTTTGAGTTAAATTATCTTCTTTCCTATTGTTTCTTCTTTTCTAAGCTTAATGCGTGTATATGCTTAGCTACCATGTGCATGAACTGAGATTCTTAATTTATACTTGAGAGAGGTAAATTAGGAATAGACTCTTGAATTGAAGAACATATGATACAATGAAGTCTAGAGATAGCCACTGTACATGTGCAATCCATGTGAATATGACCTTGTGAGCATATATATTACACTTTGATGCTTAAGCTAAATGGGTTTATTAATTTAGATTTGCATGGAGACATAGTAAATCACTTTAATAGGCACACCTATCATAACACTTGAGAAAGGGTGGTAGATACTTTAGTGCATCCGATTGATAATGAGAGGAATGATGATTTACTAAAGGCCATTCATCAATACAAGTGGATTTGCTAGGTGAAGTTGAATTCCTAGATATTCCATCCATTGATATTTCTTTCTTTGCTCGTACAATTTGTCAACTTCATTGATTATTCAGATTTAGTTCTTATATCATCTACTAAATTTCATTCAATTAAATATTATTGATGTGATACAAGTTTGGTACTTAGTGTGTAACAACCTACTTCCTCGTGGGAACAATATTCAACTTACCTCATCTATATTACTTGTGATTGTGTATACTTGCATGAGAGCAAATAGCTGCAAGATGATACTAATTTTCCTATTAAGCTAAACATGAGTGCAGGAGAAGACAGAGAAAAGGAAGAATATAAGAAAAAATGGCAAAAAGAAGATGATAGGTCTATGAGAGTAGAACAATTAAAGACTAAAGAACTACTAAAAATTGAGAGTCAATAATCTCGAGAAGGGATTGAAATTCTTGAAATAAAAGAGATAGTTGAGCCTCAAAATAAAATCAAAGACATTAAAGAGGCCAAACTAATTAAAGAATCCTCTTAGGTTAAGAGGGAGAAACCTGAAAAGGAGTTAGATGATAAAGAAGGACTTGCAATTGAAAGCAAAAATTTAGAGCAAGTCAATGAGGAGAAAGATGAAAGCAAGGAAGAAAAAGAAAAAGGAGGACAACAAGGAAGAAAAAGATGAAGACAAAGCTTTCTTCCTTCAAAGGTATGAATGAGCACCTCTCATCAAAAAGTTGAAATTTGAAGAAAGGAGATGAAGAAAAGAGGATTTATAAAGCTTCTTGAAAAGAAATATGGCTTCTTAACATTAGATGAAGAAGAGCATATCCAAATAAGTCAGAGGCAAAAGAGACAAGATAAGTGCAGGTATGATGTTCAAACTCAAATTGCTTTATATTTTATCATAAGATACATTTAGAATCTTATCTATTTGTATCTAATATTAATTCACTTGTGCATGAATAGGATTTCTAAATTTAGATAAGAGTAAATCAGAACAAACTAAATTCATCCTAGAATCCTAAAACATGAAAAAGAACTTTAGAGATAATAAGGAATAAGGAAAGAATGCATATTTAGATGACCAACATATTTTGAGGATAAGTATGCCGAAGAGGCATATAATTGATTTAAAACTTTAAAACATTGAGCGGTTTTGAGAAAATATTAAAATGATAAATTATGCTTGAATTGATTGAAAATTCATATTTAATTCAATTATTGAAGAGAATTAGTTGACCTAGCATATGAAGTTTTCAAAGAAGTCAGTTGTCATCTTCATGATGTAATTCATGAATATGATAGTTCAAAGAATTCAATGTTGGTTATGATTAAAGTAGAGTGTTTATCTTGGTTCAATGTGGTCAAAAGGATCTACTTTAATTCATGAAAATCTAATTAATACAGATGAAAACTAGCAAAATCTAAATGTTGCATTCATGAAACTTAGAAGGATGAAACTTTTGTATATAAAAAGTAAATAACCTAAGTAATGAATTATTTGCTCAAAATAATGTACATAAATTTTTGTTGGGCAATCTAATTTTTCAAAAGCATAAAACTCTGTGTTAAAAGTGAAATTGCACTGATTAAATTGTTGCGTAAAGGTTACGTCTATTTATTTTGCTATTGAAGAAAAAGTGTAAGAATTTCTTAAGTATATGCAGGAAAAGCTTGAAATGAGCACATAGAAAAAGAAGAAGAACAATGAGAAACCAATATCAGATGCCAGAAGATCAAACAAATTTCAAAAAAAATAAGTGTCAAAAAATAGTTCCAGAAGTTACAAAAGAATTTTAGATGAAGGCGTAAATTCAACAAGCTCTTCTGTTATTTCACACGGTATGAAGTACTTGATTTAGACACAACCTTTGTTAGAAGTTAAGAAGGGAAAGACACTTCACTTAGTCTGAAAGAGATTTCGGATAGTACGAAGCAACAAGGAAGCCCAATTTCATATGAAGTTCCAATGTTATGCCAGTTCAGACAATGTGAAAAACTAACTTCAAAAAAAGTAACATCATCCGAAATGTTGATAACTTGAAACTCAATCTGTATAAAGCCACGACATCGTCCAAAGTAATGATGACTTCCATCTAAAGCAATTCTAGATGGGCTAAGCACAAATGAACCATTTTGTCTGACTTTTATCTTTAGCAAGATCAATGTTGCATGCTTTCACAACTATAAAAACCCAACCAGAAAATGATGCATTTCATTGGGAGAAATTTCAAATGTTCTTGTACATTCAATGAAGCTCACCTACCTAAAGGCTGAAATTCAAAGTTTGTATGAAGAGAAGAAAGTTTGAAATGATAAAGGGGGTAACAAAGGAGATAAATTTGCAAAAACTGATATATATGATTGATACAAAGAATACATGGACTTCAATATTCTTGATTTTTTACTATAATTGATTTGAATTGAAATGATCTCATAGATTTATGGTAAATCATTCTAAAAATTTAAACTAATCTGTAAAAATGATTAATCCTAAATGTCATTATAGTCCCAAGGCATAAGTCAAGCTTGTTTGGGAAACCACAAGGTTTAAGGTCTTAAATAGGTATTTCATACCTAGCCATTCCTTCTATAATCATCATTAAGGCTTGAACTCTTGAGATTAAAATAATTAAGAAAAATAACTTAAATTTGTAAATAATTGAAATTTATGCTCATATAATGAATTCTTCCATCTCATGCATTATTTTTATAATTCATGATTATGATAAATGTAAAATATATAAACAAGCCTAAGTTTAAATCATGTAAAAGGAAAATTTAAATAATGAATGATTGGCATGTTGAGTGCTTATTTCATAGAAGATGATGTGTTGATGATTGATTAAATTGATTTGTTTGATATCATGCTAAAAATTGATTATCTTGATAAATGATTGAATGGAAAAACATTAAATGGTTATGGGCAGAAAATATTAGAAATTAGAAATTTAAGAAAATTTTGGAATAATTTATTTCTGGGTGCATGTAACGCCTGAGGCGTTAAATATAGAGATAATCTCTATGAGGGCTACTTTAGCCATTAGACCTAAGAAATGATTTGAGTAAAGTCAATTATGTGAGTTGAATAACTAATGTGGTAGATTATTATGTGCAATGCAATATGTAAGAGCTATTGAATTAAAGTTTTGATATGGTTTTGGAGTTTTGAACTATTAAGTTGAAAGTTATGTGGAAAGAACTTAAGAGGTGAAATGGGGCAAAAGCATATAATTGAGATATACAAAGGACTTAAACTAGGCATAATAGGTATTATGATGTGTGTGAGACATTGGTTTTAGCAACGGATGCAATTAGAATGAAAATAGCCTATGAAGTTATGTATAACAGAAAAATTTTGGTAAAAAGAACTGAATAGGTGATTTTTGGCAATTGAACCCGAATAAAGTACTAAATACTTTGAACATGCTCTATTTCATACATGTGATGTTTTTGAAGTGATTATTGGGAGATTTGAAGTGTTTTATGTAAAATGGGGCTATGGGTGATGTTTCATGAGTGTAAATTCTGAAATTTGAGTAACCATTAGAACGGACAAGTTGTTATTTGAGTTTGGAATGAAATTAATGTTATTAAATGATCATTTTAGAATGATTAAACATAAGACTAATTGAAATTATAAAGTAATTTGGAATGCAAATGCAACACCCCATGATTTTGAAGTTAGTCTATGTTGTAAAACTCAATACATAGTGAAAGCAAATTAAATATTACAACTTAGGGTCAATTGTACTCCATTTTTGGCATATTTATGTCTTAATTTAGAAAATGTGATCAATATAATAGTTATAGATCATGAAATTATCTTTTCAAAAAATTAACAATCATGTGAATCCGAAATTGTATGAGGAAATTATGATTGAAATAGCATGGGCTAGCATGGCCAATGCTAGCAGCGCCGAAACGATCTTGGCATGGTGGTGTGTCAATGCGGTGGCACTAGTCAGTGGCCATATATATATGGCTCTGGTTTTTTCGACCCAGCCCATTCCATTTTTCTCCCGTTCCATTCCGTTTCTTCCCCTTTCATGCCCTAACCCCGTTTAGCCTTATTTCTTGCTTATTTAGCTAGAAAATCATCTTACCTAGCTAGAAATCATGTGATCTTTCATTTAAACCCAACTTTCAGTGATTTGAACCATGAAAAGGAGAGAAAAATCAAGTTTCCTTCAAATGGATCATGCCAACTGGAGTTTTGGGCTTGGATTTATAGCCATGAGAGAACGTCATGCATAGATTGCTTGGTAAATTGATTTTTCCCTCCTTATTTCTGATTTTCTTAAGTTAAGGTATTGACAATTTGGGAATTTTGGAGAAAAATGATGGATCTAACATAGAAATTATGGGGGAAAGGATGTATGCATGCTTAATAATGGTTTAGAACTTAATTGGATATGAGGATTGATGATTAGGCATAGCTAGGGTTTTAGGAAATTTATGAATCATGGAAAAATTAGGAAAATGATAAATTAGGTTTCAATGAACATGGGAAAAATTAATTATGATGTTTTAGGACTTGTTTGGGATGATTTGGGCTAATAAAATAGGTTTTGAACTATGCCCTAAGTGTGTTTAAGAAGGGGCCTTTGTAAATAAGCTGTATAAGCTATGAAGTGATTGAATTTAAAGCTTAATGGAGTTGTTTATAAGTTAATTTAAGTGATAATCATGTATATGAAGTAAATATTGTAGGAAATGAAGATTTTAATTATGCCCGATAGATAAAACCCTAAACTAAGTAAGTTAATTACACGTTTAATTTATTGCTTCTATGAGGGAAGTGATAGTTTGGAATTGGTAGTTATGTACATTTTAGATATTGTGATGTGTATGATAGAGTTGAATTATATGAAATGTTTGTTTGAAGAATATTGAGCTCAAATTGATCTTAATTTGGATGTGAACATATTATGTCATTCAGCTATTGATTATTATTTTTCTATTATGCTTGCCTATTTACTGAGTTACCTGGACTCATGCCTTTTTATTTAAATTTTTAGCTGACAGATAAAGCAATGGAGTCGAGGAGGATAGTAATTATGCTGATATGATAGAATTGGGATTGGAATCTCATTGTGTGTGTATTATTGAAATTAATAATTTCAATTGTTGTATAATGATAAATGAAGTATGTAAGTGATGTGTATGGAATTGTAGCCGCATGTCAAATTAGTATTATGGAAGAATTGCATGTTAAGTTAGTAGGTTTATTATCACCATGATTTAACCTAGATCTTGGGCTATGAGATTGTAAGTATATATATTTAGAATTTTATTCATTATTTTATTTGGAATCAATGTATATTATGGTGTGTAGCATGCTTGTATAGGTTTGGCAGTCTCATTTTCAGGGGAGGCTCTATCTGATTTTGTGTAGAAAGTAGACCATTTAGAAAATGGAAGCCAACCACCCTACCCAAAAAGTGACCAAATTTAAGTGAAATATAATGTAAAATATGATATCACGCCTTGAAAGGCAGGGTATGATAGAGTGGTATCAAAGCTATCGACTTATCTATGTGACAAGTCCCAAGTTCTAAGTAATAAGTATTGCTAATCTGTGTGATAGCACTAAATTCTCATGTTGGCAATAAGTTATTAGAAAGAAATAGAAAATGACATACCAAGATGAGTCTAGTGATGTATGAGAAAATATTAAGATAGGAGTATTGTAAAGGTGTGAATAAGATTATAATGGGCATAAAAATGATAATTTGGAAGTGAATTGATTATGTGTTGCTGATGTAAATGATAATTTTGAATTGATATACTAATGTGAATCGATATGAGTATATATGGATGATATATTTATGGAATGAACATGAATGACATTTGTGACTTGGTAATTGTGATTGAATATGATATCATATAGTGGAGATGAATTGCAATGAAAGTGCTAGTGCTATGATAGCACAATTGTAATTTTGGAGTAGCATATATATGCTATGTTCAGAGTAGTGCAGTTAACCTTGGCACTTATATATGCTTCTTGTTTGAATTTATGAATGGTATGGTTTTACAGAGTATGTGAATTAAAAAGGATGAAATTATGAAGTTCTTGAATAAGCATGTGAAACTAAATTCAGTTTTAGTTTGTTTAATTGATTTGTGATTGAATCCTTGGATTCCTTTGATTAAAGTAATTGTATGAACTTTGTTGACTACTTGATTACTTGGATTGTACATACTGTGTTGTGAGAAAAATTATATGCTTATACATGATTGAATAACTTACTTATGCACATGTTGATTTAGATGGGCATTTATGCCATGAGTGTATTGTTTGACATGAAATTTTTGTATGATTGAATTAATCTAATTAATAGACTTGTGTATTTTCCCCCTTCCAAATGTTTGACATTGAATTATGTTATGGGTTTAAGTTGTTTTAGTTGATACAATTGATAACGTAATTGATTGAAGGAAAATCTTGTATAAATGGGTTGTTGGAATTTATATTATTCATATTGTCTTGCATTCCATCAAAATTAAGATTGAATTTATCCTATAAAATGTATTGTGTAAGAAGAGACTAGAGGATGCTTGGAAGGTTAGTGATGGTATAGTAGTATGATGGAAATCCATGTATGAAATCGAAAATTAGATGCATACTTTGTTTGGATTTGGATGAATTGTGTGAATGTGAGTTTGGATGTCTACTAATGTATTAATTGTGTAAATTGGGATATGGATACTTGATAATGTATCATTTGTGTAAATCTAGTTTGGCTATTTGAATAAGATTTGGATAATTGATTACTTAGTTGAGATTTGAACTTTAGCTATTTGATTGAGGCTTGAATTTTGATGCCTCATGAATTGATATGAACTTTGATTTGAATGCCTGCTAGCATATGATCATTTGGTATTTGAGGTTTGGGTACCTACTGGGATGACTCCTTTGATTCTTTATGATTCCTTTTAGGAATGGCCTATGTTGATCTATTATATGAGACCCAAGGACTAATCATGTTGACATAGTGCTAGGTTGGACCACCCCAACCAAACAACTTTAAATGACTCGACACCCCTAGGGGTGATGGCTGCCAGGGTGGTAGTATGGTGATATTTATGTGAATGGACATCCAAATAAAAAAAATTGATTAAAATGTAAATGAAAGGATATATTGCATAAGATTTGACACTTATGGTATGTATAACTTGACACATATAGTATGTATCATCAAAAGGTTGTACCTAATTGCTCTAACTAATGTAGATAGTGAACCTGAAATGCTTGTGTTACTATGATGGCTAGATACTATAGATGGCACTGATAGTGTTGTCATGGATCTAGCAACATTTGTAACTAGGAATACAGGAATCAATTGATCATCCATCAATAGGGAAAGATGTGATAAATTATAAAGATGACTATACAAAAGTATGCAAAAAATAATGATGTGAATATCATGGCTATGTCCACTCTACCTCATTTCATCCATGGCTGAGTTTATTTAATGGTGGTTGCCACATAATTTTGGTTTAGATCACCTCATTTGACAATGATTGCCACTTCATGGTGGTATAGATCACCTTGTTTCATGGAGGTTGCCACTTGATAGTGGTCCAGATCACTTTATTCATTTGATGGCTGAGACTACTTTATTCATGATTAAGACCCCTTTCATTTTTTACTAAGACCATTTTATTTGCAACCGAAACCGCTTTATTAATAGCCTACTCAGCATGGTACTAGTTGGCAGCAAGTTTATATATTTATATATGATGAGAGGTGGATAAGATGAGACTATTTTGATGATCATATGAATAGAGTGAGTTGTACAGCTGTGATGAATAATGTGTATGACATGAATGCCATCGATGCCAAAGTGGCCTACGTGTTATGGATAGACTTGAGGGGCATCAAAATGGCCTATGATCTAAACTTTTTAGTTGCATGTGTTTGCTTGTGTATGACTATATGTCATACTAAAATTGTATGATTCTTACATGATCCCCTGAATATGACTGAATATGTAATGTCATTTATGACTAATGTCATGAATGGAAATTGTGAAATCACAAAATTTCTTGTGATTGAGTTAGCAAAATTGGAATTCCCTATATATGTTTTCTATTGTAGTATTCTGAAAGATGTTAAATGGCTATGAGGTATGTGGTATCATAGTGAAAGTGATATTTGGACAAAGATATCATTATGAGAGTGGTGCAAAGAAGCATTGTGGAATTGGATGAAAATTTACATGGTCATATTAATGTGTGAGATACTATTGTGTCAAGGTGATATGATGTAGATAAAATACTAGTAAAATTTAATCTTTGGGGACTTTATACTCTTACTTGTTAAATGAGACTTAAAGTTTCGAGGTCAAAACTTTTTGTAAGGGGGGTAGTTTGTAATGCCTGAGGCATTAAATGTCCAGATAATGGTTAGTTATATGACTTGAATGACTAAAGTGGTATGAGTATTATGTGCACTGTAATATATAAGAGCTATTGAATTGAAGTTTGAGATGGTTTTGGAGTTTTAAACTATTAAGTTGAAGATTATGTGAAAAGAACTCAACAGGTGAATTGTAGCAAAAGCATGTAAAAAAGACCTAAAGAAGTCATCATAGATATTGTGATGTATGTGAGACATTGGTTTTAGTATCAGATGCAATTAGAATGAAAATATCCTATAGAGTTACATATAATAGAAAAATTTTGGTAAAAAGAACTAAATAGATGGTTTTGGCAATTGACTGCAAATAAAGTGGTGAATTGCTTGAACATGCCCTATTTCATACATGTCATGTGTTTGAAGTGATTATTGGGAGATTTGAAGTGTTTAATGTAAAATGGGGCTATGGGTGATGTTTCATGAGTGTAAATTCTAAAATTTAAGTAACCCTTGGAACAAATGAGTTGTTATTTGAGTTTGGGATGAAATTAATGTTATTAAATGATCATTTTAGGATGATTAAATATAATACTAATTGAAATTATAAAGTAATTTGGGATGCAAATGCAACACCCCATGATTTTAAAGTTAGTCTATGTTGTAAACCTCTGTACATAGTGAAAGGAAATTAAACATTACAACTTGGGGTCACTTGTACTCCATTTGTGGCATATTTATATACTGAGTCAGAAAATGTAATCAACATAAAAGTTGTAGATCTTTAAATTATCTTTACAAAGAAGCAAGAATCATGTGAATCCAATGTATTAAGAGGAAGTTATGATTGAAATAGCATAGGCTTGCATGACTAATGCTAGCGGCGCCAATCCAGCATCAGCAGTGCCAATCGGTGGCTATAAATATATGGGTCGAGTTTTTTTGGCCGGTTTTGTTTTTCTCCCATTCCATTTTGTTTCTTCCCCTTTCATGCCCTAACCCCGTTTAGCCTTTTTTCTTGCCTACTTAGCTAGGATATCATCTTACCTAGCTAGTAAATCATGTGATCTTTCATTTAAAGCCAACTTTCTGCAATTTGAACTATGAAAATGGGAGAAAAATTTAGTTTCCTACAAATGGATGGTGCCAACTAGAGTTTTGGGCTTTGATTTATGTCTACAAGAGAAAGCCATGCATGGATTTCTTGGTAAGTTGCTTTTGGGGTTTTGGGAATTTGGGGATTTTGGAGAAAAATGATGCATCTGACATAGAACTTATGGGGGAAATGATGTCTACATGCTTAATAATGGTTTGGAACTTAATTGGACATGAGGATTGCTGATTAGGCATAGCTAGGGTTTTGGAAAAATTTATGAATCGTGGAAAAATTAAGAAAATGATAGATCTGGTTGCAATAAACATGAGGAAAATAATTAATACATGAATTATCATGTTTTAGGATTTGTTTGGGATGATTTGGGCCGATAAAATAGGTTTTAGAACTATGCCCTAAGTGTGTTTAAGAAGGGGCTTTTGTGTATAGGTTGTATAAGCTATGAACTGATTGAATTTAAAGCTTAATGAGTTGTTTATAAGTTGATTTAAGTGATAATCATGTATACGTGAAGTAAATGTTGTGTTTAATGATGCCCTATAAAGAAAACCCTAAATTAAGTAACGTTAATTACATTTTTAATGTATTGCTTCCATGAGAGAAGTGATAGTGTTGAATTGGCTATGATTGAGGCATTAACATGATGTATGAATACATGAATAGGAGTTATAATTTATTGAATTGATATGTTTAATTTTGTGAATGAATTGAATGGTGACCAATGTGATGTATATATGACTATTACATGGAATAGAAAGCTTGGATGCAACAATGGAATTCAAGTATTATAAGATAATTCTTCATGTGAGGTAAGCAAGCATCCCTTGTTCTATTGATGAATGTATGGATGGGGATATGAAATATCCCATTTGGTTGACTCCAGGCATGTTTGTTTTGGATTGGGGATAGTGGATATCCCATATAGGATTTTAGATTGACATTTGATTGAATTGTTAATTATATAAAATTTTGGGATACTAAGTATCCCTTAGACTACAATGATTGACCTTTATATTTGATGAAATTATTCTTGTGTATAGATGTCTAAACAAGAGAGATAGAATATTTAGGTATTATAATTAATGCTATGCATATGGGGTATTGAGAAGATTGTTGAATGAAATGGAATGGAAAGCTATGTACATTTTAGATATTGTGATGTGTATGATAGACTTGAATTATATGAAATATTTGTTTGAAGAATATTGAGTATGAATTGATCTTAATTTGGATTTGAACATATATGTCATTGAGCTATTGACTATTATTTTTCTAATATACTTGCTCACTTACTAAGTTGCCCAGACGCACACCTTCTTATTTAAATTTTTAGTTGACAGGTAAAGCAATGGAGCCAAGGAGGATAGTAATTATGCTGATATGATAGAATTGGGATTTGAATCCCGTTGTGTATGTATAATTGTAATTAATAATTTCAATTGTTGTATAATGATAAATGAAGTATGTAAATGATGTATATGGAATTAGTATTGCGGATGAATTGCATGTTAAGTTAGTAGATTTATTGCCATCATGATTTAACCCAGATCTTGGGCTATGGTATTGTGAATGTATGTATTTTAGAACTTAATTCATTATTTTATTTAGAATCAATGAATATTATAGTGTGTAGCGTGCTTGTACAGGTTTGAATAGGCCCATTTTTAGGGGAGGCTCTTTCCGATTTTATACAGAAAATAGACCATTTTGAAAATGGGACCCAACCACCCCACCCTAAAAGTGGCCAAATTTAAGCAAAATATAGTGTAAAATAGGACATCATGCCTCTAAAAGTGGGGCATGATAATGCAAAACTTTCTAGACTCGCCTACACACTAGCTGCCTATCGATTCAAATAGGGTAAAAACTTAGGCATTGATTCCCTTCCCATTTCCATCCCATTCACATTCCTAGCCTTCTGCAACCTAAACAGCTAGCACCTGCTACTTCCAATCCTCCATTCTAGCATTTTCTCCAAGTCTTTATCATTCCCATCAAATTTCTACACCTTAATGGCACCCAAAGTAACAGTATCTAAGCCACATAGATGAATCAAATGGCCAAGGACCAGAACAGGGGCATCTAGCTCTCAGCCTTCATCATCTAATCTCTAGAAGACCATAGATTGCAGTTAGTGAAGGTAATCCCTCCCCTCAAAAAATGTGAATAAAAGAAAAGAGGAAGTAGGAGCTGGTAGAAATGAAGAAGGGGCAAAGTTGTTTAATTTGAAAACTCTTCTAGAAGAGGTTGATGGAAGAAAATTGGCCATTGCAAAATTATAGCCTAGAGGTCTTCCTCCATACTATTTTGGTAGTGAAGATAAGAAATTCAAGTTTTACACAGTAATGCTAGGTTGACCAATCCACATCTAGAGAAAGATTGACTTGAGTTTCCTTGATAAGTGCAAATCTGACATTCATTCTATGTTAAATTATCAAGGGTGGTCTAACCTAATAAACTATGAGGCACCAATCTACAGAGAGCTAGTCCTGATATTTTCTTTTAATTAGAAACCCAAATAATATGAATAAATGTTGAAATGTGTTGAAATAAGTTTTAGAACACATTTATTATCTCCTAAAGAGCATCTAGGGGAGATCCTAGGAGTGCCAGCTGATGAAGATGAAGATGGGCTAAAGAAAGAAGAAATCTTCAATAATTTATCTTTTGGAATAGTATATACATCTGCCCATACTTACATGAGAACTAAGGATCTCACTATAGAACTAAGAAAGCTCATAAATTATTGGAAAACATGTTTTTTCCTAGGCCTGGGGGAACAAAGCAAGTAACTGCTAGTGAGGACAAAGTGTTATGGAAAATCTACACCTATCAAAAAGTTAGCCTTGCAAACCTCATGTTCACTGCTTTTGGAGATATGCCCACCATGTAGTGACATATGGAGTGTGGTTAATGAAGATATTTGAACACTTACAAATTCCCATGGATGGAGAATCTACCCTACATGTGTCATCACTTAAAAAGGATTGGGCATGATCTACCCTACTGAACAGAATAGGGATTCTAGTTTTTGATTATGTAGTAGAGATGATTGAGAAAAATACAAAAGAAATGGAAGAGGATGAGAGTGAAGAAGAGGAAGAAGGATAAGAAGGTGAGCACCGTCCTAGTGGGAGGAAGCGATGGAGTAGATGGAGGAGACAGATGACATATTTAACCCCACTACTAGGAGAAATTCATCAGCTCCTAGGGATTCACCTGAAGTCAATGTCCCCAGATCTTCTACTTATTCATTGTTATCACTGGAAGTGATGGAATTAAGAAAGGAATTGATAAGAGAAGCAGGATATATTAGAGGAGTGTACGAAATAATGGAGAGAAAGTTAGATGCACTCAGCTCACATTACAGCATAGCTCAGCCAACTTCTACACATGATCTGCGACATCCACTGCTCTATTCTCCATTGCTCAGGATCCAAAGGTAACTTTCTCATTTTATCAGCTCACTACTACCCATGTGTTCACTGCAAATTATACAACAAGTGTACGACATCAAGTTTTTTATTATAGTGATGAGAGAGTGTCATCTCCATAGGGATTGTTGATTTTATTGAATCACTAGCTATCATGAGAATGATCCTAATTTTATCTGAATAGTTAAGAATTAAGGAATTGAATAAGAAATAGAATGGATTAGCTTTAAAAAGAAGTAATTAAGGTATGAAAACTCTCGATAATTGATTTCATTTATGCTTTAGACATGGTATTTACAACTCATTCTATATTGATCATTGCATTGGTTTATAGATTAAGAATACAAAAATGCTCAACTCACTCTCCCAACTGTTGAGTTAAGAATCTATTCTCAAAATTCTAATTTTGATATCCTTATAAAAATTAAAATATTAGGAATGCATTAAGATCTATGATTCTCTATAATGATTTTATAAAATCTAGAAGCTCTCTTAAGTCATCTATGATTTTATGTCATGATACCTAGATCTTATTCAAAATTAAATCTCCCGAGGGTCAAACCCTAAATATTAGACCATATAATAAATGGGTAGTAAATTGAAAGCATTAACCTCAAGACATCACAAACAAACCAATTGTAATATCAATCAAGCAATTCATTTATTACACCCTAAAATCCACATAAAATCCATCTCTCCTCTAGAAGGAGGAAATTAGCTACTCATCATGTAAGATAAATCAATTAAATAAACATTCAACATCAACATAGATTAATTTCCAAAGTTAAATCCAAGATTACAAGGAATGAAAGCATGCAAAAACATAAGAAAACTAGTGATAACAATGTCTTCCTCATTTCTACTTATCTTTCGATCCTTGAAATCGAACGCATTCCTCTTGATCTTCAAAACCCTTCTTTCTCCTCTCCAAAACCCTCAAGAAACCCTCAAAAAGCATTCCAAAATGCCAACCAAAATTTGCATCAAAACTCCTACTCTGAATGGGTTTTATCATACAAGTTCAGGTTTAAAATTTTGTATGCATCACACTTTAGTGCTATGGGCATTGCAGTGTTGGGTTTGGGGGCTTGTTATTGCTCATTTGACTAGAGTTGGGCATCCTGGCTCTAGTTTTGGGCACCATCAGTATGGAGTTACTGGACATTTTTTGCTACATTTTGATTCCTCCATTCTTTCGTTCCTTCAGCCATCCCATTTCACTTTCCTTTTCCTTAGTTTTGCCTACTTCTTCCTACTTTCCACTATACCTAGAAAAACACATATAAACACATTAATAGCATATAAAATTCTCAAGAATCAACAATTAAATAAGCATGAACAATATTAAATATAAGTGAATAAAATCCAATTATCAAATACTTCCAAACTTATTAATTTTCTAGTCTTCAAGCAAAATAAAATAATATACTTTTACAAAAAACATAAAACAACATTGATCAGGTTCATCTTTCAAAAACTTCAAGATAATTAACATAGCTTGGAAGAAAACTCAGAAATACCATGTAAGTCTAGAATTTTAACTTGAATATCATCCTATCTACCTTGGATTCCTGGTGCATGTGTAAAATGTTATAGCAATTCCAATCTAAATCACTTCATACTTAGATTAATTTATATAATAAGTAAAACATATTCAATGGAAACCCTATAATTCACGAAATAAGAGAGACTACAATA
This sequence comes from Pouteria campechiana, assembly GCA_036873735.1. NCBI lineage: Eukaryota > Viridiplantae > Streptophyta > Magnoliopsida > Ericales > Sapotaceae > Pouteria > Pouteria campechiana. Next base: position 27,242 of record JAYJMB010031705.1, read on the forward strand.
TATGATGTTTTACTTTCTTTACTTGCATATTTACTCTTCTTATTTTCTTTTTGTGAGTTGTATTACTATCACACTCCTCAAACTTATCTTCTTTTGAGTTCTTTGGAATATGATCCCCTAAAATTTGGGTTGTATTACTATCATACTCCTCAAACTTATCTTCTTTTGTGTTCTGTGGAATGTGATTCCCCCAAATAAATGATGAGTCCTTATTCAGGCTTTTCTTTTATGTCATCCAATGTCCAATGAGTTCTAGAGTTTAAACTGAATTATACATACTTAGCAACCTAAACTATTTTTAAGTACTTAATGAATTCAAAAAGAAATGACTATGTGATCAAATGAGTAGGAAACCTAAAGTAAATGAAGATAAATATTCAAGTCAAGCACACACTGCACCCCCCACCATATGTGTTTGGACTATCCTATACTAGGACCGATGCGAGATGCTACTATTCCCCTTCTTCTTAAGGAAAATATTCTTATAATTCCACAATTTCCCAAATTTTAAGGGTAAGGGAAATAACCTGCCATTAATTTAGTAGAATCCACCTTATATTTTAAGGGTTTAAACCTTTATAATTTTTCAATCATCAATTAAACTAAAATTTTGATAATTATAATTAAAACTATGAATCATTAAACTCCTCCAATCGACCCATTTTTGGTCCCTTATGTAAGGTTAACTCAAGAGGGGGGTGAATTGAGCTTTTAAAACTTTTAGCCAAAATAAATGATTGTGGTGCTGAATAAATGAATAAAACAGATTATACAATAAATAACCCAAGATTTTTATAATGGTTCGGCCCTTCCTGGGTTCCTACTCCACTTCTCTGAGTCAGTCTTGTCTACTAAACTCAAGTTCTACTAATGCCTTGATTAGCTTGATCAAATACACATTGGTTTTACAACAAGCTCACCAACCAACTTACTGGTTTCCAAGCTAACCAAAAACTTGCACCCTTTTAGCAAGTTCCCTACTTGCTTATCTCAATACATAAACCCCCAAGCACTCTACTAGAGTTGCTAAACACTAAAAGAAGTGTATAGTTAGATGTCTCTTAATTAGGCAGACTTGTACAATGATTCAAAATTCTAAGTAAAAGGACAAGCAGTAAGAGTAAAAGATTCGAATTCCTTTATCGAGTAGAAATTTGAACTTGGAAAGCTCTGACTGAGTTGTATTCATTGGAGTTGAACTTTGAAGGAAGGTTTTGAATGCTCTTTGTGTGTTTAGCAAAGTTTGAATGATATTTAATCCAATTCTTGTAGTTTTTATCTTTGCTTCTAAATCTCTCTTTTATAGGTTCGAAGAGACTTTTCTGTTGCTAATCTTGGCAAACATTCAAAAATGTTTTTCTTTTCCTTATTTTTTGTCTAATGTCTAACTTTGCTACTTTTTGATATCGGTCTGCTACTTCTATCGCTGACTTTTGCAAAAGTTCACTTTTTGGGTCATGTGCTCCGAAGAGACGAGTGAACAATTAGTGTCTTGACTGATTTTGGATTATCTAAATTATTTTCTTTAGATTTTTGAAAGTAATTTTAATCCTACTCAGTTGCAACATTCATTTTTAGATAGAAGTTCAAATTTTCTGAACTTATAATGTCTTCAAAAAAGTGATTCGAAGCTTGTTCAAACATCTCCAAAGCATGACTTAACATCTCTGAAGCTTGGTTAACATCTTTGAAGATTTTTTGAATCTTTTTCAAAACTTGGCTTCAAGTTCTCAGAAGCATGTCTGTTTACTTTGAAGCATAGTTAATTATCTCCAACGCTTGTCTTTTTGTTTCCAAAGTGTCTTATAACTTGTTCGAAACATCTATAACTTCTCTGAAGCTTTTCAACTCTCTGTGAAGCATGCTGCAACTTGTCTGAAGCTTCTTTGTGCTTTTTTCAAATCATTCTTGATAATTCCAAAGCTCTCTTGATTATTTCTAAAAGGCACCGTGACTTGTCTGAAGCAATCTTGATTATCACTAAAGTGCACTGTAAGATCTTTGAAGTTTTAAAAAAGACTCCGAAGTATGTTTTAATATTTTCCTAAGTGTGCTTGAACATTTTTGAAGCTTACTATTTTTACTCATAGACTTATCCAAAGCTTGCTAATTGTCTCTGCAAGTTCTCTACATTCTTTCCAAAGTGATCTGCAACCACTCTGAAGTTGCATTGTGACTTGTCCAAAGCTTGTTGAGACATTTTCGAAGTTCGTTAGATTATCTCCGAAGTCCATTGAGATAATTCCAAAGCTTTTCTACAAAGTCTCCAAGCTATGCTGCATCGATTACAAAATAATATCTATTTTACTCCAAAGTTCATTGGGACATTTCCAAAGCAAGCCAATCTTTTCCGAAGTGTGTTAAAATTATTCCAAAGTTGTTTCCTTTGACTCCAAATTATGTCTTTAAGACTTTTATAATTTTTGTTTTCTTGAATTAAGTATATGTGATGTTTATATACTTAATTAGGAAAGAGCATTTACTTCATATCTTCCTTTTGTCATTATAAAGATTATTCTCAAGTTGAATGATTTAAAAATTTCTGCAACATTCTTGAAAATAAGATGTTAATATCTTAATGTTTCATTCATGCTTTTGCTCATCATTAGAACATACTTTGTTAAGAATGTTCGTCATCAAAATCAAGCTAGATAACATGGTTCAACATTCTCCCCCTTTTTGAGGATGACAAAATAGTGAGTGATTGACCTTTCAAATCGTGTCTAATCATGTAACTTATTTTGTTGATATTTCAAAAAAATTTCAATTAGCTTATTTAGATTTGCTCCCCCTGAATTGATGCATATTTTGTTATAGAAATTTTATGAATATCAATAGAAAAAGAAATATTTAATGCATCACATGTTATGACATAAGTTTTATATCATATATTTTCATATATTTTTCTCCCCCCTTTTGGTCATAATAAAAAAAGTAGAAACAGATATGAACAATCATTTGTAATCATTTGAAAGAAATGCATATATATATATATATTGAACTATTGAAAAGTTACAATGTAGATACATCAAAAGGTATTTCATTAGAAGAAAAAAATTACAACAGATTTAATTTGGTGGTTTGGGTTTTCTCTGATATGTCTTTAAAAAGACATCTTGTAGAGGAGGAAGTGGTGGTTTGGATTCAGAAGAAGATGGTTGGGGTGTAGAAGAAGATGGTTTGGGAAAGGGCTTGGATGTTCTAGCCATTTTTGGTAGAGGAGGAGGAATAAAAGATGGATCCTATGGAACTGCTAGAGGAGGTTCATGCGTGTATGCAATGGATCCATAGCTATGAATATAAATGATATCAATTCTTTCTAGATATTTTGGATCCAGCAGCTCAAGAAAGACTAGAGGAAGCCCTTTCGGGAGAGCTTCTATGTTTGCATTTAACCATATTCATCATGGTATAGTGTGATTCTCTCATAAGGAGCCTTCTTGTGTTCCTTAGAAGGTGGAATCTGTGGTTTCTTCTTTGATTTGGAAATGGATGGTTGAGAAGAAGAAGGTTATGGTTTTGGTCTGGGAGTTGGTTTTTATCTTGGTTTTGAGACAGATTCTCTTCTTATCATGTTGAATCTTTCTTTCGATAATGGTTTTGTGAAGATATCTGCTAGTTGATTTTCTGTTGGGACAAATTCTAAGTTAATGTCATGATTTTGATCATGGACCATAATAAAATGATGTTTGATTTCTATATGTTTAATTTTGAAATGTAGAACTGGATTCTTGGTTAGATTTATAGCACTAGTATTATCATATCTGATAGGTACATCAATAAAGTTAAGGCTAAAGTCTTTTAGTTGTTGTTTCATCCATAGGATTTGTGCACAACAACTGCCTACTGTTACATATTCAGCTTCAACAATTGATAATGCAACTGATGTTTGTTTCTTAGAAAACCATGGAATGATCATGCTTCCTAAAAATTGACAAGATCCTAAGGTACTCTTTCTATTTACTTTATATCCAACAAAATTTGCATCTGAGTAACCTATTAAATTAAAATCTGAACCTTTTGGATACCATAATCCAAGATTAGGTATATCTAAAAGATATATAAATATTCTTTTTATAGTAATATGATGTGACTCTTTTGGTTTTGATTGGAATCTAGCACACATGCATACACTAAATATTATATTAGGTCTACTAGCAGTTAAATATAATAGAGAACCTATCATACTTCTATAAAGTTTTTGGCAAATAGACTTACCTCTTTCATCTTTGTCCATTTTTATTGAAGTACTCATTGGAGTCCCATACCTTTTTCCATCTTGAATATTGAATTTCTTTAGTAGTTCTTTTGTATATTTGGCTTGGTGAATGAAATTCCTTCTTTCATCTACTTAATTTGTAGTCCCAAGAAGAAGTTGAGTTCATCCATTAAGCTCATTTCAAATTCTCCCTACATTGTCTCAGAAAATTCCTTGCAAAGATTTTTATTAGTTGCACCAAATACTATATCATCAACATATACTTGAACTATAAGAATATCCTTTATTGCATGCTTAATGAAGAGAGTAGTATCAACTTTGCCTCTTGAAAACCTTGGTCAATGAGAAATTTACTTAGCCTTTCATACTAGGCTCTAGGAGCCTGTTTTAAACCATAGAGGGCTTTCTTGAGTTTGAATACATGTTCTGGGTTATGAGGATCTTCAAACCCAGGTGGTTGTTCTACCATAGACCTCTTCATTAATAAATCCATTTAGAAATGTACTCTTGACATCCATCTGATATAACTTGAAATTCATAAAGGATGCAAATGCAAGAAGCATTCTAATGGCTTCAATCCTTGCAACAGGAGCATATGATTCTTCAAAATCAATGCCTTCCTCCTAATAGTACCCTTTTGCTACTAATCTTGCTTTATTTCTTACTATAATTTTAGAATCATCTAATTTGTTCCTAAAGACCCATTTAGTTCCTATATTAGATTAATGAGTTGGTCTTGGAACAATAGTCTGCACATTATCTTTGTTGAATTAGTCTAATTCTTTTTGCATAGCTAAAATCCAGTTTTCATCTTCTAAAGCTTGCTTTATGCAAGTTGGTTCTATTTGTGAAATAAAAGCAAAATTACCATATACTTGGTGATATGAAGATCTGATGCTAACTTTATCATATACATCACCAATTATCTAACTTTCAGGGTGATCATGCATAAATCTCCAATCTTTGTGAAAGATGCCATTACCTTCATTGTTTACCTTAGTGATGGATGGTTCATTTTTTGTTTCTTTTTCATCCATTTGCGTTTCTAATTAAGAAGATTCTCCTTCCTTGTCTTGTATTTTCATTTTCTCAACTAAGGTTGTTAGTTCACTTGTTTCATCATCAAAATCACTTGACCTCATGGAGGAGTTAGTATTTTCATCAAATTTTATATGAATAGATTCCTCTATAGTCTTAGTCTTTAGATTGTAGACTCTAAATGCTTTACTAACAATAGAAAAACCAAGGAAGATGCCTTCATTAGATTTGTTTTCAAATTTCCCTTGGTGTTCTTTGCCATTGTTGAGAATAAAGCATTTACACCCAAAAGCATGAAAATATGATATATTTGGTTTCCTGCTATAGTATAATTTAAATGGGGTGTTGTTGGGTATTGATCTAGCAAAGATTTTGTTAATAATATAACATGCTATGTTCATTGCTTCAACCCAAAAATATTGTGGGTGACTATATTCACTCAACATTGTCCTTGCCATCTCTTACAAGGATTTGTTTTTCCTTTCAGCTACTCCATTTTGTTGGGGTGTTCTTCGTGCAAAGAAAGTTTAAAGAATTCCATTATTTTCACAGAAATCAGTGACTTTATGATTTTCAAATTCTCCACTATGACAACTCCTTATGGCTACTATATGAGAGCTTTGTTCATTCTATGCACGTTTGGAAAATACCTCAAAGAATGAAAAAGTTTCATCTTTGGATGCGAGAAACATTACCCTGATAAATCTACTAAAGTTATCTACATGACATATGCATAATGTTTTCCTCCAAGGCTTCGTATTCTTATTGGACCAACTAAATCCATATGTAGCAATTGAAGAGGTCTAATTGTGCATACTTCTTTATTTGATTTGAATGATTTTTTTACTTGCTTGCCTTTCATACAAGCATCACACAACTTATTGTCAAATTTGAGTTTTGGTAAGCAAACAACTAGATCTTTATTATACAGTCTTTCAATCAAATTTTTGTTGGCATGTCCTAGTCTTCTATGCCACAAAATGGGTTCATTTTCTCTTACAACAAGACATTTGACTTGGATATCACATAAATCCACCAAATACACATTTCCATGTCTCTTTTCAAGTATTACAACTAAATTTGTACTATCTAAAATTGAACAAGTATAAGATTCAAACACAACTTTGTAACCATTCTCACAGAATTGACTTACACTCAAAAGGTTGCATTTCAATCATTCTACTAATAAAACATTTGAAATTTTAATAGAGGGAGGTTGGCCAATTTTACCAATTCCAATCACTCTAGCTTTTCCATTATTCCTAAAGGTAACTGTCCCCTCCATTATTAACTTTAAGTTCCATGAATAACTCCCTTTCTCCTATCATGTGTCCTGAGTAACCACTATCAATGTTCCACTTGCTATTTTCTGTGGCTCTCAAACACACCAACAGTAATAAATTTAAGTTATAACTTTTGGTACCTATTTAGGAATGGGTATAAGTAGGTTAGTAGTAGAGTATTTTCTCATCCATTGTTTTTTAGGTGCTACTAAACTATTTTCTGGATACTAGTTGCATTTACAACTTTAGCAACTATCTTTGGAATCCAAATGATATTCTGTTAGGGTTCTAATTTTCTTTTATGATTTTTCTTTCTCTAGTTTCCTATATTCTTTTTTGTTTTAAGTTTGAATAAGGTAGTGGTTAAGGTTCTTCTAAGAGCATAATTTTCTGCTTTAATTTGCTCAAGTTCTATATTGACATTTTGATCAATTTTGAGCAATATGTTTTCTTTTTTTAATTTTAAGCATTCATTTATTGTTCTTTCAAGTTTTCTCTTAGTTTCTTTGTGTTTACCTTTTAATGTTTTGAAATCTGAATACAATTCTTCTAATAATTTCTCAATATCAAAAATTTTAGTGTTTAAGTATACCTCATCATTCTGAATCGCCATGAACCTTATTCCTGTATAATGTTCTTCTTAATCCTTTTCTTTGGAGCTGAGTGAGCTGAATCGGGCTTCATTTTCTTCTTCTTCTTCAGTCAAGCTTTCTTGCATGATGTTTTCCAGCATTTCCCATGCAGCCATGGCTTTCTTCTTCTTTCCAAATTTTCTGTTGTTAGAGAATTATACCTTTTCTTCTTGTCTCCTTGCTTTTTGTCTGGTCTTGGGCAGCCTAGGCTTGTTGCAATTGTAACAAATTGAAACTTCCTTTTTCTTATCTTTGCTATTGAAGTTTTTGGAGTTATTTCCAAATCTTCTCTTTTTGAACATGTTTCTGAATTTTCTTATTATCATTGCTATATCGTCATCATCTTCCAAGGTTGAAGCATCCTTCGAAGATTCTCCATTTTCTGATTCTGTTTGTAAGGCTATTGTTTTCTTGCCTTTGACTTTATTTGGTGCTTTCTGCTTCATTAGTACTTCATGGGTCATGAGTGATCCCATGAGTTCTTCTACTGTTACCTTCATTGGATCTTTTGCTTCTTGGATAGCAGTCACTTTAGGCATCCAGTGTCTAGGGAGAGATCTGAAGATTTTCTTTACCAGCTTGGTTTTTTTATATTTTTCTCCTAAACTCTTTAGGCTATAGGTGATTTTCTGAAATCTTCCAAATATTTCAGAAATGCTTTCTAAATCCTTCATGGAAAAGGTTTCATATTCTTCCACTAGAATATTTATTTTTGTCTCCTTTGCCAAGTTAGTACCTTCATGTGTTACCTTAAATTTATCTCGAATTTCTCTAGTAAAATCACATGCATAAATCTTTTCAAACTCAGAGGAGGTTAAAGCACTGCAGAAGCTGTTCTTTGCCTTAACATCATGTTCTACTGCTTGTATCTGCAATATATTTGTCTTTAGTGTCGGAAACATTCTTTCCATTTTTCACTATAAGCCACTACTGGTAATCTATGGTAGTAAAGAAATTTTGCATTCTCATTTTTCAATACCTGTAATTGGTTCCATCAAGGGCTGGAAGTAGATTTTCCTTCAGCAGATGTATTGTGGAACTTACCAGCCATTTTGAATCTCTTCACAAATTAAAATATTGATAAAAAAATATAACTAATGAAGCCTGCTCTGATATCACTTGTTGGTCCCTTATGTAATGTTAGCTCAAGAGGGGGGGTGAATTGACCTTTTAAAACTTTTGGCCAAAATAAATGATTATGGTACTAAATGAATGAATAAAACAGGTTATGTAATAAATAGCCCAAGATTTTTATAGTGTTCGGGCTTTCCTAGGTTCCTACTCCACTTCTTTGAGTTAGTCTTGTCTATTGAACTCAAGTTCCACTAATACCTTGATCAACTTGATCAAATACATGTTGGTTTTATGTCACGCCCTAGCCTCCCATCGAGGTATTGTCCGCTTTGGGCCGCAGCCCGCACAGTTTTGTCCTCTAGGACTATCCCCTCGGGGCCTCCCCAAAAGGCACCTCGATGGACTATCCAGAACCTCCACTTATAGCCCAGGACTTCC
>JAYJMB010031716.1:0-35924 GCA_036873735.1 Pouteria campechiana
CACTCAAAATTTATATACATCCCATCAAAATATAATTACATTCCAAGTTTTTCAAAATAAGATAACATCCCCACTATACGGTCTTATATCAAAATTAAAGGGCTTACAGTTTCAAATTTAACTCTTTTTGAGAAAAGATGTATTTTAAACTCTGATGATCCATGAAGATCTCTGTTTTCTCTCCGTACAAATAGTGTCTTCAAATCTTTAAGGCAAACACTATTACTGCAAGCTCTAAATCATATACGGGATAATTCTGCTCATGTGGTCTCAGCTAGTGCGAAGCATATGCTATCACTTTGCCATGCTGCATGAGTACACAACCTAAGCCCTTTCCAGAGGCATCACTATAAATGACATAGTTGCCTCTGTGGTTTAGCAAGGCTAAAATAGGGGCTGTTGTCAACCCAGATCTAACAATTCTTGCAATTGTTCCTTCAATTCTCTTAACTTGGCTGAAGCCATTCTGTATGAAGCTCTGGAGATTAGACCTGTCCCAGGGACTAGGTCGATTTTAAACTCTATCTCCTTGTCTGGCGGTAATCTTGACAATTTCTCTAGAAATACGTCAGGGTATTCACATACCAACGGTATATCATCTAGAGCCAAGCTCTTTTCTTCTGTGGATAGCATCGCTATCATGAATCCTTGGTTGCCTTGTCTTAGTATCTTAATTGCATACAATACGAAAACCAAATGTGGAATCTTTCTTCGATTTCCTTCGAAGACCACTTCTATTTGGTTACCAGATCTAATCTTGATTTTTCTTTCTACGCAATTTATGCTTTCTACCCATTTACCCATCCAATCCATTACCAGAATTATGTCTAGGTCTTTCATGGGCATTAAAATAAGGGTACAGGGCATGTCCATATTTTCTATCTCTACAGAACAGGATGGACACACCTGATTCGTGATTAAACTATCACCCATAGGCAATACAATTAGCATCTCATTATTTAGTTTGTCAGTCTTTAGATTGTGCTCTCTAACAAAATCAGATGCAATAAATGATCTATTTGCCTCAGTATCAAATAAAGTATGAGCAAATAAATTAGCAATACGAATAATGTCAATTATTGTACCTATCGGGGCTCTGGCCTGCTCTGGATATATAGCAAAGACCGTGGCTTTTGTTCTCTCTAACTGCCTCTGTCCCATAGGTTTCCCCACTGAACGTTCTTCTTACGACTGTGGGCCTCGCATCTCCCTCTTAGTTGGGCAATCTCTAGCAATGTGTCCAGGTTGCTTGCATAAGTATCATCTGAACCTAATAGTGCAGTCTCTGCCATGGTGGTCTTTCTGTCCACATTTAAAGCAACCCTCTTTCTAGAAATTGCATTTTTCAGAATGATATCTCTGACATATATTACACTTTGTGACCTTCGAAGGACGCTGATCCTTACTCTTGAATGTCTCAGACCTCGAAGATGAGCTTGGGCGTGATACTGCCTATTTCTTGAAAGGTGGTCCTTCTCTATTGACTAGAGGCTATCGTTTCTTGATGACTCTAATGGTTTCTTCTAGCTCTTTTTTTGCTTCTAGAGCTCTCTCCATTGCCATCCCAAAAGTTTGACACCTTGCTGATAGTACTTTGGATCTAATACTATCAGACATGACATCTTCAAACTTTCTTCTACGTACCTCATCATTGGTCATAACATCTGGCGCAAAACGCACCAAGGCAGAAAATTTTCTTTCATATTCTACCACTGACATCTGCCCTTGCTTCAGATTAACAAATTCTTGGGCCTTTTCTGCTCTGACTGTAATTGGGAAGAATTTCTTTAAAAATGCTCTCTGAAATTTCTCCCAAGTGACAACCTCTCCCTTGCTTTCGAAAATTCTTCTCTTTGATTCTCACCATAAATCTACATCTCCCTCTAGTCGAAAGGTAGCAAATCTAACCTTCTGACTGTCTGTGCTATTCAGGAATGAGAATTTCTTGTTCATGGTTGTAAACCACTTCTCGGCCGTGATTCCATCTCCCCCCTCAAAACCTGGAGGGTTTAGTCTGTAAAAGTCTGTCATGGCCTTTCTATCAGGTGTAACCTTTGTTCTCACCCTTGTTTTTGTTGGTGGTGCTGCTCTTGTGGTCTGATCCTCTACCACATCATCCTGTATATGTTGTTCTTCTGTTGTTTGTCTGTTTTCTCTCTCAACTCATCTCAAAGCAGTCTCTCTAGCTGGTGGATTAGCAGTCGTATCTGGATCTGCTGCTAAACCCACTGGCTTTGGCTCTATTGCTCTTTTTTCTCTTTGTACCTCTCTTGGTTTTTCTGGTACAACTCTAGTTGGCTGAGATGGTGAAACACTTGAAGTAGTTGCTCTTGATTGCTTTGCAATGCTATCAAGCTTTCTGTTCAACATCTCAAATTGTTTCATGAACTCTTGTCTCATAACCTCTAGGGCAACCTCTTGTTGGTTCACCCTCTCTGTCAATGTGGGAGCCTTTACTCTCTTTACATTAGAAGCAACTGGCTTGGCTACTAAATGAAGTTCACGCATTCTAATCTCCATAAATCTAGCATAGTAACTTATAAAAAATCTAAATTAACATGCTTTCTTAATTAAATCTATGCATTGATAAAATAAATCAAATTCATGTATAAATCTAAGGCATCAAAATAATGATCTTAATGATGCATAAAAAAAATCTTTTTGCATTAATTTCTTTAAATCTAATTAATGCAAAATAAAATATTTCTACTTATAGATTTTTAGAAAACCGCAACTCTTGATCAAAAATCTTCCTTTCTCCACCTTCTCTTCCTCTTTCCCCTTTATGGCTATTTATAGAAAATTTTCTCTTGTTACGTAATTCGATTAGAACTCTATTTATGTAACAAATTTTCAACTAGTTGATAAGGGAAGAAGTGGATAAGGCTTATCCTCTTATGGGTCTCACTTTTTCAAAGGTGAAAAATAAAATTGTAAAATTATGAATTTTTATGCCACTTTGGTTTCGAACCCTTGACCTCTTCTCTCTTTGACTATAGCTCTAACCATCCAAGCTACACGGGTTGCTAAAATTTAAATAACAAAATAAATCTTTTAAATCTTAAAATCTATGGTCAACTGGTCAATGATCAAAATTTCTACCCTTGCCACATCAGCACAAAAGATAAATCTTTCATTAAATGTAATACGGGTTATTACAAATATAGTGCTGCCTGGTTTTGCTGCTAGGCAGCGTAGGCAACAACATTCTTCTCAGATAGTAGCATAGACAAACTGCCCTCTTTGATTCCGTTACCAGGTAGCATAGGTAGAGTCGTGAGCAAGGAGAATGCAAGGAAGCTATTTACTCATGTAAACAACGCGTTCAACCAAATCGCGTAGTCAAGCATATTTGGTTACGCTACCAGGTAGCATAGACAGCAACCGCCCGAGAAGAGAAGCAGCATATATAAATTTCACATTGCCAACGCTACTGGTTCGTGTAGGCAAATAACTAAAAATGTTCAAGCCGTCAGCGTCATGCTCTCACGTAGGTGAAGTGCAAAGCCTCTCTACAAGCTGCGTCAGAAGCAAAGTCTAGCAAAGTCAAAATTGTGATGTGCATGGGTAGCGCTGTGATCAAACGCCTGGACATGCAGTTGACGAGTGGCATGCTTGGTAGGCAAAGGGGCAGCTCATGAAATTGAGGACATACTGCTCAATCCATCAAGCAGTTTAAAACTTGTCATTAGATTGGTGTAAAAATTTTGACTATAATCTAAACAGTACAGAGCGGGTTTTGAGTGCAACCAACTGGGATGATGGCATTTATGATCCCCGATTGGCTGCTCTTTTCACTTAAAAATTGAAACTTGTCGGCATTAATCGGCCGAGAGTTGGTTGGTTGGCTGGATGTTCCAACGCAACTCGCTTGCGTGGATGAGGAGCAAGAGGCTCTGCCCACTCACGTAGGCAGCGACACCTCCATCTAGAATGCCCAGTTAGCATGCGAGAAAAGATGCAGGTTGTGTAGCCAAGCCACGCCTGGTCCAGCTACCAGATCGCACAGGCAGAGGCAAGGAGAAATTATGAAGAGAGGCAGCAATGCTACCTGGTCGCGTAGGCAAGATGGAGATGCGAAGTCACGAAATAACCTTGCCAAGATAGGTCGCGGAGTCAAGGTCGCTTCCCCATCAAGCCACGTCCACTCGTTTAGGCAAAGACAAAAGAGACAACAGCATTTTAGACAACGTATTAATCTCTCCAGCGTTGTCGGGGAATAGCGAAATATGTGAAGTGTCTTGGCTGCTGAAGACAATCGATCCTTTGCATACAAAAATAATAAAGGGGATGTGGGGTCCATACAGAATTTTACCGGAGCTAGCAAAAACCCTAAGATAAGTGATGGCTAGGTTACAGGTTATTAAGTTGACCAGATGAAAAACTTTAAAAGGGTTGCCGAGCATGTCTCGTATGGACCTCAAAATGATTTGTTGGCAGCAAGAGAATGATGGGCGCAATAAGCTATCGCTTGGACCTCATAACGACGGTTTGGATCATTTAATTTAGTAATTTAACCAAAATATTAGTGTTTTAGTAAAATGATATTTCCAAACCATAATATTTCTTTGAAAAATGCATTACAAAACACTAAAAAATGGAGTGAAATAATTTGCAAAATTCTATCTCAAAGAAAAAAGTAATTGTTCTTTGACTCCATTACCTATTAGCGGAGGCAAAGGCAAATTCACCTTTAAGGCAAGATTGTTCTTTGACTCAACTACCTACTAGCGAAGGTAAAGGCAAATCCACTCCAATGTAAAATTGTTCTTTGACTCTGCTACCCACTAGTAAAGGTAAAGGCAAATACACTCCAAGGCAAAATTGCTCTTTGACTTTGCTACCTATTAGTGGAGGCAAAGGAAAAATTTTAGCATAAGGCAAAATTATTTTTTGACTCTGCTACCTCCTAGTGGAGGCAAAGGCAAAATTCCAACACAAGGCAAAATTCTAGCTAAAGGCAAAATTAAGCTAGAAAAGTTGCGATTCACTACCAAGTAACGGAGGTAAAGGCAAAATCAAGGTGAGAAAATTATAATCCACTACCAAGTAGCGGAGTCAAAGGCAAAATCCAGGTGAGAAAATTACAATCCACTACCATGTAGCAGAGTCAAAGGCATAGTTATCAGAATTTGAAATCTACTATCAAGTAGCGGAGCCAAAGGCAAATTCATGGGAATTTGCAATCTATTACCAAGTAGCGGAGGTGAGAATTTTATACTTCACATCTGGGTAGCGGAGGTAGGGCCTTGGTGCCTATAAATACCCCCTCCTCCTCTCATTAGAGAGATAGAGACTTTTCTTCTAGACTGGAGCTTTGAGAACGCTTCACGAGACATGTGCCTCCCTTGATACTAGAGACTTTTAGCCTACTAAATATTTCTCTTGGTGCCTAAGGGTACTCTACCATGGTACACACATGGGTCCCACCCATGCTATGATAATGGTGGGTCCCACATGATTAATAAATAATGCTAGATTAAATATTTATGTTGTGTCTAAGGCTCTAGTTTTGATGATTAACAAAACTTATTAATGAATTAATTTATACTAATAATTGTGTTGCTAAGACTAATATTTGAAAAAGAAGCTTCAGAGTCAAAACAAGAGCTTTAAGGGCAAGAAGAAAGGAAGCTTCGAAGTTGAAGAGTGAAGCTTTGATAAGCTCATAAAATGCTCCAGAGTTGAAGAGTGAAGTTTTGATAAGCTCATAAAATGCTATGTTTTTATACCAAATTCATATATTTTTGATCTTCCTGTGATGTGTTTTAGAGGATTACATTGATATTTAAGAGAATATTACACTTAATAAAGTTGTTGTTGTTTCAGGTTCTGAAATTTGTTAGAAAAGATTTAAAAGCAGTAAAATTGTGAAGTTCAAAAGTATGTCAGAAGTTCTGAAAAAATTTTGAATAACTTCTGTTGCGCGAAATGGGTATCTTTTGCAAGTAGCGCGCAGGTCAAAAGCATGATGGAAGTTCTATTGAACTTCTGATGAGGATGGAATGTCAAATCTCAAAATTTCTGGAAAAGTTTAAATGCCAAAAGAGTTAAGAAGTTTTAAAAAGCATCTGATGTGATTTGAATTAACATTCTCAGAAGAGCAACAAAGGTTTCTGAAGACATGTTGAATAGATTTTGAATAACGTTAGAAGAATGGAAGGAGTTTTGAGTAGTTTCTGACATTTGCAGAAATGCGACATGAAATGTTTTTGAATTTCTAAGAAGTGCAATAGAATTTGATAGAAGATCATTGAAGTGCTAGGTGGGTAATTTTTGAAGACCTCAGCAGAGAAACAAAAGCATAACTGAAGCTACAAAAGTGATCCGAAGTGTAGAAAAATATTTCTGAAGAAGTGCTGAAAGGTTTTGAGGTGTTTACAGAAGTATGTCAGAAGGATTTCCGAGCAAGGTTCTGAGGCTTGCAAATAAGTGTTAAATGAGATCTAACATCCTCAAAAGTATACGATTAGTGATTGTTGATGATCAGAAGCACAACAAAAACATCTCAGAAGTGTGACAGAACATAGGATTTCCCAACACACAATTGACAGAAGTTATGTCACTCATTTAAAAGTACTGAGCAAGTAAAGACAGAACTTTTGTACAAGAGAGCATTAACCTTAGAAATTCTACAGTGCAGCAAAGTTTCAAGGCCCAATCCTTAGAAGTTCTGAGTAGTGAAGACAAAACTTCCGAATAGTGAAATTTCAGATGACAGAATTTTTGAAGGATTCAATATTAGCTCAGAAGTTGGACAGAAATCCCAACGCACAATTTGCAGCTCTACTAGAAGTTCTAAATAGTGAAGATAGAACTTATGAGTAGGTGAGTATTAAAAACAGAAGTACTACAGTTCAATAGAAGTTCCAATGCCTTATTCTCAAAAATTCTGAGCAGTGAAGACACAACTTTTGAACATTGAAATTTCAAGCAACAAAATTTTTGTATTGGCTCAAAAGTATGACAGAAATTCAATGCAAGTAAAGTATTCTTCTGAGTAGTGAAATTTTGAATGACTGAACTTTTGAGAAGTGCGATTTCAGCCATCAGAAATTTTGAGATGCTGAATGTGATATTTCTGTCCACACTATGATCAAACATATATTTTTTTTAGTAACTGAGTCCATAATGATCAGCACTTGCAATTATTTGATATATCTTTGGAAGCAATTCCCTTTATATATGTTGCTAAAATTTTTAGAAGTACTGAATTCATAAACTGTTGTAATCTTTGAAAGGTATCTTTGGAAACCAGTTGTGCAATAATTCTTTATATTGTTGGAACTTTTCTTATGCATGGAAACAATCTTTTTGGATAGCAAATACATAGTTATTTTTAGAAGAGGATTTTCGTACATAAAGGAATTACAATTTGTGGAGGAGTTTTATTAAAACCATGTTGCTAGGGTTATTTAAGGGTCCAGGAGTTCCAAAGAAGAGAGTTCAGAGAGATAGAGAGTTGGACGAGGAGAAAAGCTTAGAGCAAGAGGATCAGTGAAGAAAGCCGCTGCAACCTGAATATTCTGTTTTCTTTCTACTTCATCTTTTGTTTTTGAATCAACATTCAACCTTGGATTATGATGTTGTTTAAAATTACTTAGTTGGTTTTTATTCAAATATGATGTTCTAAATTTTTATTATCTAGGATTAAATGAATCCTAGCAATGAAGCTTGTGTTGATATTTGATTTTTGAGTTAAATTATCTTCTTACTCATTGTTTCTACTTTTCTAAGTTTAATGCGTGTATGTGTTAGCTACTATATACATGATTTGAGATTCTTAATTTATATTCAAGAGAGGCGAATTAGGAATAGACTCCTAAATTGAAGAAAATATGATGCAATGAAGTCTATAAGCCATTGTACATGTGCAATCCATGTGAGTATAACCTTATGAGCACATATATTTGATAAGTGAATAATATTCACTTATATTATGCAATCTCAAGCTAACTTTTAGTAAGTTTTTGATTCGTTCTCAAGTTAAAATAATGTGTTTAATGTTTAAGTATGATTGCAAGCAAAGTAGATGAGAAACAAAGTAATGAAGATGAGATGGAGCATGAAGAGTCATGGCAAGAGGACCAAACCCCATGCAGACAACTCCGCATTGCGGCACCATGTCAAAACACCATGTCGCGACACTATGTCATGACATTAAAAATAACACATGAAGACAATAAGTACAATGCCACAACACCGTGCTGTGGCATAGCAAATGCACAGGAAGACAACAGGCGCAATCCTGTAGAGATGACCACTATGTCGCGACATAGACTCAAAGCAATAAGTTGGGTAGTAGTGCAATGTCGTGACACCATGTGGCGACACAATGTCGCGACATAGAGTTAAAGCAGCAACTGCAATGCTGTGACACCATGTCGTGGCACAGTGATGAACTTTGTGAGTCAGATGATCTAATGTCGCGACACTATGTCACGACACTATACCTGGAGACACAGATCTAAATTTTTTGAAAGTGTTGGAAATAATGCCGGATCTTCTGGGATTTCATGGAAAAGCTGCAAAAAGAGCACTATTTAAGGGAGGAGTATAAAAAGCTCAGAGAGGTAGCCCTAAAAGGGGGATCTTAGACATCTTGGGAGCAGCTTGGAGATTGGATTAGAGATTGGGAAGAGAGAAGAAAAAGGATTTCCCAAAGAGACGTGTTTCAAGCCTATTTTCAACAAGGGAAACCAAAGGAGAAGAGTTTGCTTTCATTTTTACTCTCGAATCTTTCAGTGTTTGCTTATCATTCTTCAAATGTACTTGGATTAAAAATTCTATATTCAGATTTTAGACAATATTGAATAATAAAGCTATGTCTTTTGATTTGAGTATGAGTGGTTAAATCTCTCCTTCTATAGGGGAGATGGGTCTTGTGTTAAAGTCAGGGTCTAATCAATGAGTTTTATCATTGAGTATGTTTCAGAGATTTATTTGTGATGTTGTGTTAATAATGCCTTCAATTTAATGACCCTTTATCAAATAATACAACATTTAGAATTTAATACTCGAAAGAGGTAAATCTGAATGAGATCTCAACATTATGATATGTAATGTTGAATGTCTTAGGAAAGTCTCTATGTTATGTAAGATTAGTTAAAAGAAACCACATATCTTAATGCATTATTAATATCCCAATTTTTATAGTAATGTTGAAGTTGGAATATTGATAATAGATATTTAGCTTGTCACTTAGGAGAGGAGGTTAAATGCATTTGGGTTCTTAATCTATAAATCGATGAAACTACTCAAGGCATATTAAGTTGATGAACCCATGATCGAAACACAAGTGAAGTCGATCCTCTAGAGCTTTTTTACCTTGATTCCTTTCTAACAAAAGCCTACCCTTGTTTTTAGTTCTTAGTTAAATTTGTATTATTTCATTTCCAGATAAAATTAGGATTATGCACTGCAATAGGTAGTGACTAATTAAAATCACTAGTTCGTGTGGAGACAATACTCACTCACTAATTTATTACAAAGCTTGACGTTATGCACTTGCAGTATAGTTTGCAGCGAACAAGTTTTTAGCACTATTGCCGGGGATTAACGTTATTTTAATTTTTCACTAATATTATTACATGATAATTCTAGTTTTACTTTGGAACTTTGTTTTCTTTTCTCACATCTTTTACTTTGATTCTCTTTCTTTTTGCTTCTTTAACAGTACATGCTAAATTTCTTTGCTTGAGGACATGGCATTCGACACCTTCCACTGGCCCAATGAATATAATGTGTACTATCCGGGATTTTGTGGTTATGAGAACCTGCCCTATGAAAATCCTTGGAATGCAATAAGCCCTGTTGCTAATTTTCAACCTCAACAAACTGAAATGAAGCCATCACTTGAAGATCTCATTAATGCCTTTGTAATAGAAAGTTGAGCAAGTTGTTCAAGGAATGAAACAAGACTTGATAGCATTGAGACACAACAGGAAATATGAATGCATCTATTAGGTCTTTGGAAACTCAAAGTAATCAGCTTGCAAACTCTGTCTATAATCCAAACAAAGGTGTTTTTCCAAGCTATACTGATTTTCTTGAGGATTTGGAGGATTGTGTTACTAATGATGAAAGTGTTCAATATCCTTTGGAACGTTGCAATGAGAACTCTATAAGTCAGATACTGGGGAGGTCATGGAACATGTTTTAGCTTTGGAAGAGCTATCAAAAGAGAAAGTCAGCAACAAGGTGAAGCCATTGGAAGAAGAGTCATCAATAGAAGAAGTGAGAGCTAATTTGGAATTGAATCAATTGCCCAAATCTCTAAGGTATGCAATTTTTGGCATTGATTCATTCTTTTCAATGATTAGTTCTTCTTCTTTTATAGGTGTGGAGGAAGAAAAGCCGCTACAAGTTCAAGATCATGCAGGGAAGGAGATGAAACAACACAATGAAAATACTAATTGCTTCAAGATTGATAGGGTGGAGGAAATCATTGAAGAATTTTCAGGAAAGCCCATAGACAATATTGAAGCAATTGAGTATGAGAATCAACTAGGTGCACCCGAAAAAGTCCCCAAGCCAATCCGAAGATTCAAAGAACCGGTGCACTGCAAAGCCAAATTTTCTTTCAAGGAATGAAGAAAACCATAGTCGGGCTGAGACTATAAACAAAGCGCTTCTTGGTAGGCAACCCAAGCATTCAAATTTTTTTTCTTTTTTTCTCTAATTTCCTCAGCATTATCTGGTTTTCAGTTATAATTTTTTGTTTAGCTTAGGTACTCTATATCAGTCTTAATTTCAAATTTCAATTATGCTCTAGTTGAGCTGATTTTTGAATAACACAGTACTCGTCATGTGGTAGGTTTAGCACACCTTCGGGGATCAATCCACTCAAATAACAAGGCAATTTGCATAAAGAGATATCACTTCAATGGAGAGAGGGGGAGAAACAAGAAGTCAGCAGGTTTAATGTTGAGACACCATGTTGCGACACAAAGAATCAGCAGGGGAGTCAGCAAGTTTAATGTTGAGACACCATGTTGCGACACAAAGAATCAGCAGCGGAGTCAGCAAGTTTAATGCCACGACACCATGTTGCGACACAAGAAGTCAGTAAGGTTGATGCCACAACACCATGTCGTGGCATGAGTGCAATCCGACAAAGCAAGCCCAAGGCAGCCACCATGTCATGACATCATGCTGCGACATCATTCCACGACACCATGCCGCGGCCCACAACCACTCCTTCGCACATGTCCCTATGTCACCTCTTAAAACAACCCCATGCCGCGACATGCCCATTTGTGCTTCCCTATTTGTGCATTTTCCCTTCTTCCCCCTTCAAACCCTAGACTACAACAAAGGCTCCAAGAAAACCCATCACTTCCATTTGTCTCTTTCCCCTCCATTCACAAGGTTCACTCTCACCGAAGCGTCTTCTTCATCACCATCCACCATGCATGCAAGGGGTTTCTTGAGAGCTCCACGATTCCATCTCCTCTCCACCTATCTACATCTTCATCGTTCAAGGGTATGCCATTGAAGCATTTCATGTAAGTATGCCATCAATTCATCAAGCTTCAAGTGTTACATTCTTCTTTTTATGACTTGCTTGGCACATTGGGGAAGAAGTGGAGTCTATGCATATGGTGTGTTCGATGAAATGCTTGTGACATTTTGTGGAAGATCTTTCTTTTAGTTATTGAGCTTGGTGTTTGTGGGAGAGGGGCCGGCATGTATTGCATTGTGTATTGAAGCGGGGACATGAGATTGGTGGAATCATTTGTTAATACCCCTCAAGTGTTCAACAGAAAATCTGAATGTGATGAAAACTCTTTATGTGTGATTGCGATTGCTAAACGTCAATTCTTTACCATCTGCTTGTTACTTGTTTAGGGGTAGTGTGGACCATCCGTGCATTGTATTGCAAAGTTTTGGATTGAATTGTGCATCTTTATGTCACACTTCAGTGTTGCATTCACTTCCAGATATTGAGCATACTGGTCATATGGCTCCAAAGGGATAGAAAACCACCATTGCTCATCCATCCAAGAGGCTGCGGAGTGCAGCCCCAGAACCTCAGATCAAGCCCACCTTTATCAGTTCTGCTGCTACAAAAAGATATAAGCATTCTCTTGTCAAAAGAAATTGCATTCCAGAGCAAGGCATTGTCAACCCTATGCACTCTGTACAGAAGGTGATTTATGATAGACAATGGGGTGAACTTGTGAAGTATCGCAACCAGCTCTAGTTCCCGTGGTCTAGGAATTTTATGCAAATGCCTTAGAACACAAAAACCTAAAGGCATTGGTCTGAGGATGTTGGGTTCCATTTGATAGAGCCACCATAAACAAGATATATCAACTCCCCGATGTGTAGGATGATGAGTTTTTCAAACTATAAGAGGAAGGGATAGACTATGAAGATGTCATCCGCACCATTTCATATCTGGAAACAAATTGGCAATGATCAAGGGGTGAGATAAAGAGTATTTCTAAACAAGGACTACAAACTCCTAGGAAGGTATGACATTATTTTATTTTTGCCAAGCTAATGCCGACTTTACATATTTCTGAGATTTCCAAGGACAGGGCATTGTTAAATTTTGCCATCCAAACTCAATGCTCTATTAATGTGGGTAAAATCATTGAAGTGTCAACCTTGCACATCACCCAAGTATCGACCCTTACAGGCGGATTTGGTCACCCCTCTTTGATTTATGCTTTTTGTCTACAAGTGGGGGTACCAACTAATTCCTCTGAAGAAGTCTTGCATCTCAAACCTGTCATTTTACTAGACCTCGTCAAAACTTTTAAAGGTCCCACTGCAAGAGCTAAATCAGGTCCTAGCACTACACAAGCTAGCACCTTTAGGCAGCAAGCTCAACTACAACCTATGAATCATGGATCAGAGAGCACTAAATTGCTTCACAAGCTCACTAAGCATATTGATCAGATGGTAATCCGACATGATAGTCAGTATGATCATTTGTTATAGTGTTACATGGCATTCGCTTTAGAGGTTCCTAATCGATCAGGGAATCCGATCCAGTTTCCCCCACCATCGACCTTCCCATCATATCCACCAGTTGACAATGAAGATTAAGTTGCTGTCGCAGACTATGGGGAGGAGTAAGGTGACACTGATGATGACAACAATATGGATGCAGAAGATGACAGTGACAAGGATGGTGACTCCAAGGATGAAGCCACTCGGGACAATGATGATGAGTCTGACTGAGCTTTTTCAAGGAAGTCTTTGTACTTATTACTTTTTGTGACATCGAGGACAATGTCTTCTTCTAAGTTTGGGGAAGGTTTGTAGTTATTTTGTATGGATCTATTTCGTATGGATGTGCTTAACTTAAGTGTTTGTTTTGTTTTGATTGAACGGTCATATATGTTTTGAATTATTAAGTTAGATGTGCATTATGTGTCAGTGACTAATTTCTTAGTAATTTTCTGTAGTAATGTGTTTTATTTGTGTCTATTAGTTGTGATATTTGAAAAAAATAATAATAAATAAATAAATAATATATATATACACATGTTTTAGCATTGATTAGTGCATGAGACCTATGATATGAACAACATGATACAACAATAGCTAGGATGAGAATAATAAATGTTAATGTTTTTAGTATTAGTAATTTGAATGTATGTCTAATCTATTTCAGATTCTTTACACATTTGATTATATAGTTGTTACTTTCTGAATTTATTAGATACCTAGAAACAGTTTATGTAGTTAAGTATATATAGCTTAATTCACATTCTAGAATTTATTGCAAATAATGTTTGAGACGAACATTAGATGAAAGAAAAGCATAACCAAGGACTTATCATCTAGCTGGGGGGGATCACATCTTCATGAACCAAAAGAAAATGAGTAGAAAAGGTGTGATAGTAATATAGCTTGGAAATGGGGGAGTCACACGTCAAAGAAATTAAAAAAAAGATAAGTACAGGAAGTGTGATAGTAATACAGCCCACAAAAAATGGAAGCAATGAGTATTCTTATCTAATGTAGTTTCTGTTAACCTATGAATTCGTAGAATGTGCATTGAATATGTTTTACTTGCTTGAATGAATTAATCTAGATCTGAAATGATTTAAATTGGAACAGCTATAACATTTTCCACATACACCAGGAATCAGAATTAGATGAGATGATAGTCAAGTTGAAAATTTTGATAAACATGATATTTCAACATTTTCATCCAAGCTATGTCAACTTTCTTGAGGTCATCGATGAACTTGATCTATGCCAATTTTGAATTTTTTGTGTGTTTTGCTTGAGAATGAGCAACATTATAAGTCTGGGGGTGTTTGATAAGTGAATAATATTCACTTATATTATGCAATCTCAATCTAACTTTTAGTATGTGTTTGAGCCGTTCTCGAGTTAAAATAATGTGTTTAATATTTTTGTATAATTGCAAGCTAAGTGGATGAGAAACAGAGCAATGAAGATGAGATAGAGCATGAAAAATGAAGGCGAGAAAACAAAACCCCATGCAAACAACTCCGTGTTGCGGCACCATGTCGAAACACCATGTTGTGACACTATATCGTGACATTGAAAACAACACATGAAGATAGCAAGTACAATGTGCCGTGGCACAACAAATGCATAGGAAGACAGCAGGCGCAATGCCGCGACACCATGTCACGACATTGTAAAGAGGACCACTATGTCGCGACACAGACTCAAAGCAACAAGTTGGGCAGTAGTGCAATGTCGCAACGCCATGCCGTGACACTATGTCCTAACATAGAGTTAAAACATCAACTACAATGTTGCGACACTATGTCGCAGCATAGTGATGAACTTTGCGAGTCAGATGATCTAATGCCATAACACTATTTGGCGACATTGTACCTGGAGACACAGATCTAGATTTTCTGAAAGTGTTGGAAATAATGCTGAATCTTATGGGATTTTGTGGAAAAGTTGCAAAAATATCACTATTGAAGGGAGGAGTATAAAAAGCTCAGAGAGGTAGCCCTAAAAGGGGGATCTTAGACATCTTGGGAGCAGCTTGGAGATTGGATTAGAGATTGGGAAGAGAGAAGAAAAAGGATTTCCCAAAGAGACGTGTTTCAAGCCTATTTTCAACAAGGGAAACCAAAGGAGAAGAGTTTGCTTTCATTTTTACTCTCGAATCTTTCAGTGTTTGCTTATCATTCTTCAAATGTACTTGGATTAAATTCTATATTCAGATTTTAGACAATATTGAATGATAAAGCCATGTCTTTTGATTTGAATATGAGTGGCTAAATCTCTCCTTCTAGAGGGGAGATGGATCTTGTGTTGAAGTCAGAGTTTAATCAATGAGTTATGTCATTGAGTATGTTTCAGAGATTTATTTGTGATGTTATGTTAATAATGCCTTCGATTTAATGACCCTTTATCGAATGATACAACATTTAGAATTCAATACTCGGAAGAGGTAATTCTGAATGAGATCTCAACATCATGATATGTAATGTTGAATGTCTTGGGAAAGTCTCTATGTTATGTAAGATTAGTTAAAAGAAACCACATATCTTAATGCATTATTAATATCCCAATTTTTATAGGAATGTTGAAGTTGGAATATTGATAATAGATATTTAGCTTGTCACTTAGGAGAGGAGGCTAAATGCATTTGGGTTCTTAATCTATAAATCGATGAAACTACTCAAGGCATATTAAGTTGATGAACTCATGGTTGAAACACAAGTAAAGTCGATCCTCTAGAGCTTCTTTACTTTGATTCCTTTCCAAGAAAAGCCTACCCTTCTTTTTAGTTCTTAGTTAAATTTATATTATTTGATTTTTTAGATAAAATTGGGATTATGCACTGCAATAGCTAGTGACTAATTAAAGTCACTAGCCCCAGTGGAGACAATACTCACTCACCAATTTATTACAAAGCTTGACACCGTGCACTTGCGGTATGGTTTGCTGCGATATTACACTTGGATACTTAAGCTAAATGGGTTTATTGATTTGGCTTTGTATTGAGACATAGTAAATCACTTCAATAGGCACACCTATCATAATACTTAAGAAAGGGTGGTAGATACTTTAGTGCATTTGATTGACATTCTAAGGAATGATAATTTACTCAATACAATTCATTAATACAAGTGGAATTGCTAGGTGAAGTTGAATTTCTAGATATTTCATCCATTGATATTTCTTATTTTGCTCTTGATATTTGTCAACTTCACTATTTTGTTCAGGTTTAGCTTTTATAACAATTGCTAAAATTCATTCAATCAAATATTACCGATTTGATGCAAGTTTGGTACTTAGTGTGTAACAACCCACTTTTTCATGGGAATGATACTCAACTCACCTATTCTATATTACTTGTGATAGTGTATAATTGCATGAAACCACCCAACAGGTTTTTGTATCAAGCTTCAGAGGAAAAGAAATAAACTTTGGTTTAGAGTTAATAGAAGGAAGTTTCAGAGGCAAGAAACGAAGCTTAGGAGGCAAGGAACGGAGCTTCGAAGGTGACACTATGTTACTTCGGAGGCCATTAGAAGAAGCTTTGGAGTTGTGAAAGAGCTATTGGGGTAGGAGCATCCAAAGTTATGACTTTGGATGATCCAGAGATCAATATGTAGCTTTGGAGGCATGAATTACTCACTTCAGAAGGACCAAAACACAAGCGCCCACAATTGATGTGCTACCGACCTTCAGAGGATCCGAAAGTGACTTCGGAGACTCCAAAGCGGCGCAATGAGGCAACACCATGTGGTTTACAAACTAGGTAATAGCAACAGTCAAAAATTTTAGGAAGCAATGACTAGTTTGAAATGGAACTTATAAATAGGAGTTTCAAAGGAAGAAAGATAGACTTTTGAGAAGATTAATCAAGAAACAAACACAAGAATTCAAAGTTTGGAAAGGTTCATTCACTCCAACAAGCTTTAACGAACAAAGAGCTTTAAAGATCTATCATCTACTCATCAAGGAAGATTAGAAAGCACTGTGAGATTAATGCTTTTATCTTTATTATTTGAGCCTAAACTGTATATATATTCAGGCCTAGTTAGAGGCATTTACTTGTACATTTATACCTGTAATGGTTGAGTTGCTGGATAGCTCTTGAGAAACCAGATTGTATGAGTTATTGGTGAGCTCATAAAAATTAATAGTTTTAGAGTTTCTAGTGAGCTTGTAAAACCAGAGTAAAGTTCTTGGTTAGCTCGTAAAACCAAGGGATGTTGTGATTCCATGGGTTATAATGGAACCCAAGGTTGGGAAAACCTTAGAGAGTGGAGTAGGTGCCAAGAAAGGGTCCAAACCACTATAATCCTTGTGTCTTTATTATTGTGTATTTGTGTGCTTCCATTGCATTTATTTTCTGCACTTGCATGATCAGTTTGTTTTCCCCACACCTTTTGGAATCCATTTTTGTCATACAATAAGCAGGGCCATATATAGAGGGGCTAACAATTGGTATTAGAGCGGGGCACTAATATTGGGATTCATAATTTTATCTACACCTCAGTGTGATTTTATATGGCAAATAATTTTGGTGGAATCAAGGAGGGTCAATCGACCATCAGACCTCCATATTTTGATGGGGAGCATTATAGCTATTGGAAAATAAAGATGAAGACTTTTGGATTGCCAATAGTTATAAATTGTGGATTATTGTAGAAGATAGAATTGTGCTTTTCACATCAGAGGAGAGTAAATGGACTAACTGGGACATTAATGCAGTTCAATTGAATGCCAAAGCCAAGAATGCTTTATATTGTGCTCTCTCTCTCTCTGAATATGAGAAGATATCTTCATATGAAACTACGAAGGAAATCTAGAACCATTTTCAAGCAGTTTATGAGGGGACAAGCCAACTTAGAGAAGCTAGAGTTAGTCTGCTTATTCAAGAATATGAAGCATTCTGCATGTTTAGGGATAAGTCTATATCTAATATATTTTCTAGATTTATGAGACTCATTAATAGCCTAAAAAGTTTAGGTCATGATATTTCTTATTCACAGCAAGTTAGAAAGGTTTTAAGGTTTCTCCTAGCGGATTGGATGTCAAAAATTATAGTAATTGAAGAGGCTAAAGATTTGAAAAAGCTCTCGGTTGCAAAACTCATGGGATCTTTGATAACCCATGAAGTATGGAAGAATTAGAAAGAAAGAAAGAAAGAAGATGAAGATAGTGTATGACAATGGAAGTGCAGATTCTTCATGTAGTGAGGGGTAGGATGATGATGTAGAATTTGTAAAAACCCTCTCAAGGAAGATTAGGAGTCTATTGAAGAAGAAGAAAAAGTGGAAGATTATAAATTCAGTAAAACAATGTACACATGAGGAAGATGAGAAAATAAATGAAAAAATGTAGAAGAAGAAGTTCACTTATGTGTAACTGTCTTCCAATTGTAGCCATAATGGGAGAAGAAGCAGCCTCAACTGTAGTAAATAGAAACATAAATCTATTTGAGGTAGCTAGGTAGGTGAAGGTATTATATTTCTTATCCTTAATACTTTGCATTTATGTCATTTTACTTTAGCCTTCATCACTTTATCTCTCATAAAAGAACCATCTTGCATGTAAGTATGCAAGAAGAGCTAAATAGATAACCATCTATAATTGTTATTATAGGTTTATTTACTATTAACAGCTAGATGAACTTTGGTTTGAATGTGAGAAATAAAGCTATTAGATTATGTATGATAGGGGGAGCAAGGAAAATAAAGTTTAGGATCATGCATTACAGCAGCAGTAGAAGGAGGATAAGTTCAGTTCCTCACACCAATATTTTATGATAAATCCCTCCTCCCCTAGACCTTTTTGATTATGATAAAAGGGGGGAGAATGTTGAGAATTGTTACATTAGAGGAAAATTTATTTAAAGGGGGAGAAGAAGCAAAAACTCATTTTTTAAAATTTACTGAATGTGGACCAATCTTAGCATAGTAAGCTAAAATGAATTAGACCTCCTGATGCTTATTGTATAAGTTATTTAGGGGGAGTTGTCATTAGTTCATTAGCACTGTTTTTATGTTGCAAGTTATTAAGTTTTGTCATCATCAAAAGGGAGAGAATATTGAGTCTAAGGCTTTAGTTTTAATGATCAACAAAATTTGTTAATGACTTAATTTATGCTAAAAATTGTGTTGCTAAACTCATAGTTGAAAAAGAAGCTTTAGAGTCAAAATAGGAGCTTTGAAGGCAAGAAGGAAGGAAGCTTCAGAGTTGAAGAGTGAAGCTTTGGAGGAGAAGAAAGAAACTTCAGTTCGGAGTTAAAGGAAGGAAGTTTTGGAGGCAAGAAAGGAAGCTTTGGAGGCAAGGAGCTTTGAAGGTGACGTTATCAGTTTAATTCGGAGGCCATCGAAAGAAGCTTCGGAGGTGCGGAAGAGTCATTGGGGCGGAGCATCCAAAGTTATGACTTTGGATGATCTAGAGATAAATACATAGCTTTAGAGGCATGAATTACTCACTTCGGAGGGACCAAAGCACAAGCACCCATGACTAACAAGCTACCGACCTTTGAAGGATTTGAAAGTGACTTCGGAGACTCCAAACCGGCCCAATGAGGCAGCGCAGTGTGGTTTACAATGAGGCATTCGCAATAGTCAAAAAATTTGGGAAGCAATGGCTAGTTTGAAATGGAACTTATAAATAGGAGTTCTAAAGGAAGAAAGATAGACTAACCACAAAACAAACACAAGAATTCAAAGTTTGAAAAGGTGCATTCAGTCCAACAAGCTTCAACGAACAAAGAGCTTCAAAGATCCATCATCTACTCATCAAGGAGATTAAAAAGCACTATGAGATTAATGCTTTTATCTTTCTTATTTGAGCTTAAACTATATGTACATCCAAGCCTACTTAAAGGCATTTACTTGTACATTTATACCTATAAAGGTTGAGTTGCTAGTTAGCTTTTGAAAAACCAGATTATATGAGTTGTTGGTGAGCTCAAGAAAATCAACAGTTGTAGAGTTTCTGGTGAGCTTGTAAAACCAGAGTAGAGTTCTTGGTTAGCTCGTAAAACCAAGAGAGGTTGTGATTCATAGGTTATAGTGGAACCCAAGGTTGGAGAAACCTTGGAGAGTGGAGTACGTGCCAAGAGAGGACTTGAACTACTATAATCCTTGTGTCTTTATTGTTGTGTGTTTGTGTGCTTCTACTGTATTTATTTTCTACACTTGCACAATCAGTTTATTTTTCCCACACCTTTTGGAATCCAATTTTTCCATACAACAAGCAGGACCATATATGGAGGGACCAACAATTTAAACACATTAAAACCTATTTAAAAACTAATTAGACTCCGTAAATGACAGAGCTGCCCTGGAAATGCTCCACAAATGAGGAAAATAATGACATGTTCCTTATCCATCATCTTAAACTAATTAGGGAATGTCATTAGTACTGATTACTATTATTAATGTTAATCATGATTAGTCTTAATTAACTCAAAGTGTAATTAGGCTTAATTCATGCAACTTGACTCTACGATCTCTCACAAGTTAACGACAGAGATTGCTTGCTTCCAATTTTTCATGGGATATTAGAAAACACCATCCATCCACTTATTTAAAAAGCCTAAGTTAGGATCAAGTTGCTGAATCATGACTTACCGAGTAAACCTTAATAGACACCACTCATCGAATCATTTAAAAGCCTAAGTCTAAGACTGAGTCACTAAGTCACGACTTACTAAGTCATTAAGTCATGACTTATTAAGTCAAACCTTAGCAAATACCACCCGCCAAATTATTTAGAAGCCTAAGTTTAGGACCGAATCACTGAGTCATGACTCATTGAGTCAAACCTTAGTAAACACCACTCATTCAAAAGCCTAAGTCCATGATCAAGTCACCAAGTCACAACTCATAGAGTCATTGAGTCATGACTCACTGAGTCAAACCTTAGCAGAGCCATTTCAAAGCAATCAAAACCTAGTCAATCTGACCCACTCTTTTTAAGCTTCTCATGGGCGATGTGAGAAAGCTGACCAAAACTCAGTTAACCTAGTCTACTCTTCCTAGGCTTTTCATGGGCAATATAAGAGAGCTTAACACTTGTTCTTCCTAGTCTCTTTCAGGTTTAAACACAATAGAGATCATCCAGTTCTGAGTCCTTCTAGGATATACTAATTGGCTCACAAACAATCTACTATCTCTATAGTTTCTTACAGTTTGAATAATAGAAATCACCCAGTCTTAATTCCATCCATGAAAAACCAATTGAATCAAAATACTCATTCTTTAAGTTAACAAAGTGTCTAGCAATCCAGTATAGAGTTGTGTCATCCTCTCTACCCATTGGCTTGAGGTGATCTCGTAAATATCAAGCCATCACAATGTACTCAATGATCCCAAAGATAATACATATTTGTTTTGAGAAAGTGTATTTTATTTTTGGGTCTCTAAGATGAATTGTAATTTTCTTTTAATTAAGGATTTTCTCCCATTATGGAGATGTAATTAGGACCACTTATGGTCTGAGATGTGAATATGTAATTTTTTGATGTATACACATGGAAGTGTAATTAATTAATAACATTAATAAAAATGGAAATTTTTTGATTCATTCCATCAAATGACAAAAAATCTTGTGTTCTATTTTTGTTTTTGTATTCCTTTTTTTGTACTTGTTACAGGTCGGTTTAGGGTTATTAGAGTTTTAAAAATAGAGTTAGGGTTAGGGTTGGGTTGAGATTTTCAAAATAGGATTAGGGTTAACTTGACCCCAACCTAACCCAACCCTATTTACACCCCTACCCCAAACCAAATTGATAAATATTAACCCAAACACTTAAAAATAGTGTGTCAAGTCCAATAGGTTTTGGGTTCCCTCAACACAAGTTGCAACCCTCTACCAACGTAAAAGTTGGTTACTAGATTGAGTTAGAAGATTGTTTATTTTGTGTGTCCTTTATATATCATAATTTATACTTAATATAAACTATATTTTCAAATATTATATTTATA
Organism: Pouteria campechiana; assembly: GCA_036873735.1. Classification (NCBI taxonomy): domain Eukaryota; kingdom Viridiplantae; phylum Streptophyta; class Magnoliopsida; order Ericales; family Sapotaceae; genus Pouteria; species Pouteria campechiana. Next base: position 21,918 of record JAYJMB010031716.1, read on the forward strand.
TATTATTTTTTATCATCTTTATTTTTATCTTTGTGCATTTACATTTTACTAATTATTTAATTAATTTTTAATTTTATCATATATTTTTCACATCAATTGTTATACATTTTTATAATGTCAAGTATTAATTGAATAAAAATAACATAGATAAATTATTTTTATAAATAATTTATAATATAAAAAATAAAATAGTTATATATAATTAAATGTTGCATTAGAATAGGTAGCTAAATTTTTTTTGATCTTTAGCCCATCTCTTACCACAACAAATATATTCATGAGTGTGTTTATTTTAAAATAAAAGATGGATAAAAACCCTCCTTTAGTAAAAAAAAGTTGAAAGCCTCCTTTTCTCTATTTTTTTATTAATGTGATATTTAACTTTCAAAATTATTCTACCTTTTTGTATTATTATTTATCTTCTTTTTCTTAAAAATATTTATTTTAACTTTGTTTACTACTATCACTTCTTCTATTAGTGACATTGTTATATCTCTTTTACACATTTTTATTTTTCCTTATATTTTACATCTTTTACCTCAAAATAAATTAATTTATTATTTATTTTTTCCATGTTAATTTATCTTTATTTATCCATATATTCTCTTGCATTTCTAATATTATTATTTCTTCTTTTGCATATCTTTTACTTATTTTTCTATTTTACATCTTTTTACTTTAAAATAAATAATATTTAGGGTAATTGCATTTACTACCCCAAAGTTTTTCTATTTTATAATTTTTAACTCTATAACTATTTGATTTTAGATATTAGTTGTACAAATCATTTGTAAAAAAAAAAAAAAACCCGTCTGAATGATAGTTCTTACTCCTTAGGGCTTCTAACAGATATCAAAGTTTCACCGATTAAACTTTTGACAAGTCAATTTTGACTAAATTTTTTGGCTTATGTATACATGATTAAGGTCATATGATGGAACTCTTAGACTATGCTTTACTTAATGTTGATGACCAATGAGTTAGATCATAGAAATTGACCCTGATAATACAAGGTTTGGTAAGATTAATATTTTTAAATGTATTTAATTAATTTTTAATGTTTTGAGTCCATCTACATTATCTAACTCATTGGCTATTAAGATTAGATGGATTCTGATTTATGAATATCATTACATGGCCTTGATTATGTATAAGTTTGTATAAGTTGTATTAAAATTCTAGTTAAAGTTTACCTATTAAAAGTATCAATAATTATACTTTGTCTTTCATTCTAAATCTTAATTGCCATTAGTTAGATGAGTTTTTTTGCAAAATATTTACAGAAATAAAAGGTGAATATGCAAAATCAATAAGTATGGGTTAAATTACAAAACTTAAAAATTTTGAGAAGGTAAATACAATTTGCCCTAATATTTATTATTTATTTTATTTTTATATTAATTCTTTTACATTATAAAGTAGATGAGGCTACTAATGAGCCAAGGTTTAATGCTGATTATTGGTCTTAAAAAAGGTATGGTAAAGTATAAAACCGAGCAAGATTGGGAATAGATATCCAAGTGCACACAAGGATACAAAACAATAAAACATGTAAGAAATTATAGTGGATTGAGCTAACTCAGTACTTACTCTACTCTTTAAGGTATCTCCGACCTTGGATTCTACTATCAACTTATGGAATGATATTTTTTTGGTTTTACTAAGATCGAAAAGAATTCTCACACTACTTGATTTCTTTGAATTCCTTAGAAAACTTTTTACACCACAACACTACTATAAGGATCTTCTTCCTTTGCAGCAAAAAACTCAAAACCCAAATAAAGAAAATATACAATGTAATGCCTCTTGATAGACAGAGATGTACATATTAAAAGCTCAAGGGTAGGGATTACTCAATGAATACAATGTAATTCAGACTCTTTTGGTGTCGAATTTGATGTAACTTGATGCCTGTTGAATGTTGAGGTTCAATGGATTGAAAACACCTAAAAGCTTGTTGGGTCTCTCATAAATTCTTCGTTTTTAGCTCTTAGAACCCTCAATCTGCTTCCTTCAATGAAATTCGTATTTATATATTTTAGAGAGGTTGTTGATGATTTGGAAGAAAATTGTTGAAAACTAGCCTTTAAAATGTCTCTTAACTTTCTGATCATTATAGCAATAGACTTTGTTGTCATTATCTCTCCTCTATTGAAGTCCTCTATCAGAATTAACGAATTCAAAGAACTCTATGGTCTCCTCTATAGCTTCCTTTGTGGAATGTGGCTATTGTAGAGATATCAACGGATCTACGTAGGACTTATAAATACTTTGCCAAAAAGCTCTTTTGTCATGAGTCACTGCACCCAATTAGATAACGAGTGTGATAGACCTTTGTCACCTAGGTATTTTCCTCTGTGGTCTCAATCCTTTATATGTAAATGTTGTTTTAGTAGATATGACAAATTTTGTAACCCATTTTGCCTCCTTTGTGGTTTCCCCTATCACTTTAAATCTTAATAAAGCTTCATTAACTTAAATTCAAGTCATAGGTAAGTTTTATTGTCCTCAAACTACACCCTTAGATTCGACAACCACACAAACTACTTCAGCTTGAGAATGAAGATTTTAATATTTGCTTGTTAATCCACAATCTAAATATCTAAAGTGATTTGATGGTTAGATCTTACTTTTTAATGTGCTCAGTTGAGTATTGAGTAAACATATTAGTATTGGGACACATTAACCCCATCCTACATTCATGGGATAGAACCCTAAAATGTTTAGGGTATAGAGTTGGTATTTCTTAATTAGTTTGGAGTTTACTCAATCCAACACAGCAACAAAAAGAGTTATGTGCAATTCCCTATTGAAGTGTCCAAATAAAAAAATAAAATAGATAAAATAGACATAAAAGGAATAAATATCTCCTAATAAAATAAATTTAATAAATTTAAAGTTTCATCATTTCAAAAGTTTTAAGAAATAAGAGACTTAAAAAATAATTTTTATACAATTTTTAACATGAAAAAGAGAAAATATACATAAAAAATAAATATAAAACAATTTCTAATAAAATAAATTTTAGAAAGCATAAATTTATTTTTAGGATTATTTACACATTAAAATGCATAAGAGATGACTGACAAAATAGTTAAATATATCCACAACTTTCATACTCTTACTTTCTATTAAAATTTACGTTTATAAGATTTATTGCTTAATGAATTTTAAGTTTAACTAATTAAAAATATATCATAAAAAAATAAATTTGATCACATTTAAGTTCCATCAATTGAAATTAAAAAAAAGAATTACAAAATCATTCCCATATATTGTATTAACATAAGACAAAATGGACAAATAATATAAAAAGAATAAATATAAAATGTCTCCTGCTAACATGAATTTAAAAAGGGATGAACTAATGCGTAAAAGATGACTAACGAAATAGTTTAATACATACACAATAATCTTTCTTATATCCATGACTTCTATTAAGACCTATATTTATAAAACTCTAATTTATCTTTTTCTGATTTGAGAGCATATTAAAAAATTATAAAATATCTTAAAAAGATTGCATACTAGCAAATGTGATGAAGAATGCTCTTGCCTAACTTATGGATGAAAATTGAAAGAAAAACCTTCAGCCACACTTCAATTTTGAGCTTCCATAGTTTATGTCGAGCACAACCTGGACTCCAATTTTTGGTTATGATTATATTTTTCACTTAGGTATGAATTTTTAGTGAAAAAGGGGTAAATTGTTTTGGGTTGAGTAATTAGGAAACTCTATTTATAGCAAAGTTAGGTTAGCATGATATGTGAAACCTATTAGTTTCACCTCAAGGCAAGAGACGAGATCTATTACCCTTTGGTCATAGACAATATGTTTCCCCTTAAGATGTATATGTGTGTGTTGTGTTAAAATGCGTATTTCCTTTTTATCATTTTTCACACATTTTGATATGATTTGACATGTTAACTATCTAATAATTATAATATTTTTATTATTATCCATATTTTGAATCATTATTTCTCATTTTTCATATAAAAGATTACTTATTTTATTTTAATTTACTTTATTTCTAATCATTATTCTCTATTAGATCATATCATTTTTGTTATTTTATCTCATTTTTGTATATTTTTTTCTCATACCTTTTTCCTCATTCTCAAATACACCTAAGATGAAAACAATTAAAGCAAGCCCACGGATTATTGTATGGCTCTATTGGAGGCACATTAATGTCACACCAACACATTGATGGGCCAAAGATTCCAAATTGCAGACCTATTTATGCAAGCTGTAGCATTGGTTTCAGCAGGACACATGAACAAACTACAAATTAAGTGGGCAGCTTGGGTCCAAACATAAATATACATGCCTCCTACTTAAAGTCCATACCATCTAAACCATTGACTCAATTCAAGGTGAAAGTACATGTATATGATATGATGAGTGATCCATAAAGTAATCTGCGCCAACTGTTTGGAAAATATACGTAGTATGAATACGATGAAATTGTCTAATCTAGACAAGACAACTCAAAAAATAGTTCTGCTGCCAGTGCATGAAGTAGTTCTCAATTTATTGGATGGTTGACAAGGAAAATTGAGTTGGTGGGCAGCTTCAGCAAGTAAATGTATGTCCCATGGACAATTTATGGGCCCTGCTGTATGTCACTGGTTTAAAGAGCTGGAAGGACTTAGCGCAAATCACATGCAGAATTTATGAGGCACAGCAGCTGCCAGCTGGAAACAAATATACTTCACTCTGGAAATTTATAGTTGAGTTATTACTTATAGATAATTATTCTTACCAAAGTTTACGTTTTTTTTTTCAATATTTTTGAGAATAATAAGGAGTAGAATGTATGGGCTTTAGCGAAAAGTACTGAGAGAGGTCTTGACTTGTTACGGCATAACTTGATTTTTTTATCTACCTAACAAATTAAAATATTATGGTTTTTAATTCTTGTGGGTTGGAGAGTTGTGTCCAATTTGGTTTTATTTTACATTTATTTGGACTGAAGGAATATCTTTAGAAGTAATTAAGATCATTTAAATGATGGAGGAATGTTAAGCCTGTCAAGTTAAATATTGTTTTAGGTAAAAATGATGCTTTATTGATTTTGGCCTTGTTTGCTTTAACGTGCAGTGTTTATTACATCTCCAATCTTGAGTTGTGTGACAATGGGTATTTATTTTGAAAACGGAAGCAAAAGTCAATGATGGATTATGTATATCAACACTTAAAAGGATACTAGTCAATACTGATTAGTTATTAATTATACTTGGTTATAGAAAGATGATTAATCAACAATCGTTAGGACAATTACAGAGTCAATTTTAATGGAATGGAGTTTGAGGATATTAGATTCTATAATCACTTAAATGAAAACATTGTTTCTAGAATGGTTTACAAGCATGGGATAAATGGTTGGCAGCTGAAGATAAATCTTGAAGCTCACAAGGAGCTAAGAGAGACGAGTTAGATTCAGAGCAAAAAGCGAGAGAGAGAAAAGAAAGAGGAGATTGGAAAGAGAAAGAAGGACACAATATTAGAAATCTATATTCCTAGATCTTCTAATCCTAGACATCCCAAGTTTGCCACTCTTAAATCCTCTCCAACTAGCCTCTCCACAAGCATAGTGTTGAAATTTTTAATTTTTTTTTAAAAACCTAGTCAAGACATGCATGTGGTTTATGAGCAGAATGTGACAGTTTGAAAAATTCTTGCAGAGTGGAACATGGGCTATGTATGAGTTTAAAAAATTCTAGCACGGGCAAAACAACTTGGAACGTGTTCCAACAGGCAAATGTTCGTAACTTGATATTCAAATTCAATTGGATGTCTAGAGTAGACATGACAAACATGCGTAACTTGATATTCTAATTCAAAGGGATGTTCGGTTCGAATAACAATGAACGTTGCATGCAACTTCCCGCAAGTATAGGATTATAGTTGCATTTATCTACTATATAAGCATAGTGGCATAGATCAGCAAGGACATTCGGTTTTATTCTCTCTTCAATTCCCGCTGCATTCGATTTAATTCTCTTTTCAATCCCCATTCAATCCACTCTAAGATAGATTCAAATGTTCAATCAATTAGTCTTACATATTCTATCAAAACAAGTCAATTTATTGCCATCATTCTCTCTTTAGTGTTCAAGTTTGCAAATTGTATCCTAGAAGTAATTGCACATATGCTGAAGCAGCAGTGTAGAGTGCATAATTTCCTAAAAGACAATGACTCTGTAATGTGCTTTCTATAAATTGGGCATTTGTGTTTTATTTTATTTTATTTATGTTTGTGTTGCCCCTCCTTTCCTCCTCTTTTTCTATCCTAACAATCTTTAGGCAATTATTTCATCATGGATACAATGGCCCACTCATCATCTAACATTCCACTTATCAAACCTGAAATATCAAAGTTGAACAACTGCAATGGCACCAACTGCAAAAGATGACAACAACAACTTCATCTCCACCTCACTCAAATTAGAGTCGTTTATGTTCTCACAACTCCAAAGCCTGAAGAAAGAGAGGACGAGACTTTACAAGAATGCCATAGAAGAATGAAGTAGAAACTTGACAACTACATCTGCAGAAGACACATCATCGACTCACTTTCAGATACCCTCTTCAACATCTACTAGAATACGGTGATAGTAAAACAAATTTGGAATGCACTTCAATACAAATTCAATACTGAAAATGTCAACACTAAGAAATTTCTTATATGACTGACAATAAACTGATCCTTAACCAAGTTCATGAGATTCAGTATATCATCAATCAATTAGAAAATGAGCATAGCAAGATGGATGAGTCTATTATAGTTGGTTCTATTATTGCAAAATTGTCTTCTAACTGGAATAACCACCGTAAGAATTTGAAGCAAATGAAGGAAAAAAATGTTGACATGAATGCATAGTTTTGATGATAAAAAAAACTTAATTAAAGATTATGTACTAATGATTGTTATCAAGTTTTTAGCATATAGAATCAAGTTGCAAGTCATAAAGAAAAATGAGCACAGAAAATATATGTCATGGCGATAAGGCTTGAGCAAGTAAAGAAGCAAAGATGAAGTGTTGTAATAGACAAAGCACGAATGAAAAGGACTCGGTTATTTCCATTCATCTGTCAAAGTGGAAAATCGTATTTGACGGATGCAAGACAGTATATATACAATAGATTTCATCTATCACAAACAAGCCACAGTTATGCCAATGGTCGTCTGATGAGAATAGACAAAAATGGAAGAAGTGAAGATCTTTTCAATATTATAAAAACTTCGTCTACCATCAACAGACAAAGTGGAGAAGCAAAAATTGTATAGCAGAGCAGAAACTTTGTCTATCACAAGTGAGCTATAGAAACTTTGTCTATCACAAGTGAGCTAATAATTGCCTATTGTCAACAAACAAAGCAGAAGAAGCAAAGAGTGTCCGGCAGAGCAAAGAATTCATCAGTGATCATCCGCCAATAATATCCAAAGTGGAAAAATATTGCATCAAATGAAGGCATGAAGAAAACCCGTATGCAATCCGACACTTCATCTATTACTTACAATAAACAAACCTAACAGATGAAGCACTGAAGCAACTAGACATCTATGCCTCTATGATGCAACAAACAAAGCAATTAAATGATTGATTTGTCTGGTAGCAATAGAAAGGATGATTCATCTATCACTTATGAAAGATAAAGACAAAGGAACTTCATCTTATGGACAGCTGGATTGATACTTTATCTATCATAAGTAAAAGATGAGCAACAGTCAAAACAAATCATTGGTCTTCACTCAGCATTAATAATGATCTTGCTATATTAATGAAAGAGGCAGTCGTTGCAGTAATACCTCGACCAAAGCTTATTGAGAAACCAAAAATCATCTTCTCCAAGGTAAGCCTACAACAGCATATGAGGAATAAGCAGAATTCAAAATACACCAATCAGAATATCCTTTGTTATTAATGGAGCTCACCTACCACTTATGGTTATAATTCAAAGCAGCTATAAATGAAGCATTGCTGGAGCAGGAGGAACTAATGAAGCAATAAGAAACTTATTCAAAACCCTCTTGAGAGCATTTACTAATCTGAGCTAAACCTTTTGCAATCCTTCAAGAGTCAAGAGCCTTACATTCAAACCTTCCTCAACTTTTCTTTGAAGGCTCTCAACTATCCTTGGGAAGATCATTTACTTCCGCATTCAACTTTAAGAAACCTTCCCCTGTACTTATTGAGAAATTCCTATGCTTAAACTTATGATATTCATTTCTATAAAGTTCCTTGAGCTAGTGGTGAAGACTAGACTCAAGAAGAGCCATGACTGCCTAAGTACAGACAAGAATTATTTATTCATGCCCCCTAGAGCTAGAATCTAGAAGAGTGTTGGGAGAACTGTGAATACGCCCCTTAAAGCTAGAATCTAAAAGAGTGTTTAGGACACTTATTTACACTCCCTGGAGCAAAAATCCAGTAGAGTGTTGGGGACACTTGTTTATGCCCCCTAGAGCTAAAATCTAGAAAAGTGTTGGGGACACTTGTTTATGCCCCCTAGAGCTAAAATCTAGAAAAGTGTTGGGGATACTATTGTATTTCTACTATTAGGAATAGTGGAACCCAAGACATTAAGAGAAAAGTGCTCTTGGAAGAGTGGAATAGAGTGTTTACTCTAACCACTATAAAAATTATTGTCTTATTTATTTTGTGCATTTGTAGTGATTGATTGTCAGAAGGAAGAGTTATCCTAAAAGGGGTTGAGAAATAATTTTTAAGTACCCAATTCAACCCTCCCCTCTTGGGTTTTGTCTAACCTTCAAGACAAACTAGTGGTATCAGAGCAGACTACATAAACGCTTGTAGTGATCCAATGGCAAAGTCATCATCCTTATTACAAATATTTGTCAAGGGGTAATCATCTTCCCAACCACCCCCAATTGATGGAACTAACTTCGCTTACTGAAAGTTAATGATAAAGCAATTTATTATAGCAAATGATATGGAATCTTGGGGGGCTATAAAGTCAGAATCACTCTTCCCACTACTGAAGGCTATGAACTCTTTATTTTGTGAACTATCCTCATCTGAGTTTGATAGAGTATCCTCTTGCACTACTACAAAGGATATATGGGATAAATTAGTGTCTATTTATGAAGGTTCCTCACAAGTCAAGGGAACCAAAAGAAATATATTGATAAGAGAACTAGAAAATTTTAGGATGAAGGAAGGAGAAAGTATATATGAAATGTATATTCATTTTTCTAAAGTTACTAATGCTCTAAAAGGTTTATAAAAAGAAGTTACAAATTTCGAACAGGTGATAAAGATACTAAGGGCATTGCCAGAATCATGGAACTTGAAGATTACAATAATAGAGGAAGCAAATGATCTAAACACTCTTTTGGTGGATAATCTTATCAGTTCATTGATGTCCCACAAGATGATTAAGAACAAAAGGGAAAATCTAGCAAAGCCAAAGAAAAATATTACTCTGAAAGTGACCAAATAAAGTAGTAGTGATCCAGCATGATAATCAGAAGATGATATGACTATGTTAGTCAAAAATTTTAGAAAGTTTGCAAGAAGCAGCAAAGGCAGCTCATCAAGAAGACAGCCTAGACAATAAAAGAAAATGAATGAAAGAAAGAAGGATCTCCCTACATGCTATAGATGTGGAGGGATCGGACACATGTCTCCTAAATGTCCTAACAAAGAAAAAGCAAATATAAATGAAAAGGATGACAGAAAAGAAACGAAATACTTCAAGAAGTCCTCAAGAAACTAAACCAGAGGAATGTATGTGAATGACGAAGAATCATCACGAACAAACTTGAGTGAAAAAGGTGACAACAAAGTTGGACACCTCGCAAAAATATGTTGCATGGCCCTGATGGAGAATGAATCAACAGATCAAATCACCATCCAAGAGCAGTGCACAATGGAGCTAGAGATAGAGGTAAATTCGTATTACTCTTACAGTTCCAACTCTTCAAGTTCAAATAGCACTTGTCACGAATGCAAAAACCTTGATAAGTTACAATAATCATATAACTCTCTCTTCAATGAATTCGAATCACTTGGCTAGAAACATTCTCAAAAGAAAAGACACTTTGATGCCATTGTTAAAGTAAATTCTATTCTGGAAAAAAGAAATCTATCTTTACAAAAGGAGGTTGGAGGTCTAAAGAAAGAGATAGAATTATTAAACAATATGTTGAGTAAATTATCCAATCCAGGAGAGCCAGTGACCAAATTTATGACAATGACAAGTCAAACCAGTAAAAAGGGACTTGGCTGTGAACAGTCAGATAATGAAAATTTATGAAAATTTGCTGGATGGTCCAAGGGAGTGAACCTCATAGAAGAAAGAAAAAAATGTTCAATTATTAGAAGGTTCATGAATTATTCTTGGATAAAGAAACTAGTGGAATATATTGCGTCTAGCAAAGTCCTATATATTTTCTATACCACACACTTTTCTAGTGGAATGAGAACACACTGGGATGAGCACACACTTATACCACATACTTTTCCACTAACATCATTGGACCCATTACTTTGGTACCAATAAGATAAGAAGAAAATTTGCTTTGAATGCAAGTAAGTCTCAAAGTTATGTTTGGAAATGTGTGGTTCATGGATAGTGGCTATTCGAGACATATGACTGGGAATAAAAAGATGTTCAATGAATTAAAGCCAATGGATAGAGGAATACTAGCATTCAGCAACAATGATAAAGGTCTTATCAAGGGAATAGGTAAAGTTTATGGTTTATTCAATGCATGCATAGATGATGTATTATATATAGAAGGACTCAAGCACAATCTGCTAAGCATCAGTCAATTATGTAACAAGGGTCACAAAGTTATGCTTGAACCATCTGCATGTAATGTATTCAGTATAGATAATGATCTACTGTTTAGCGAAAAAAGGCATAGAAATATTTATCTAGTATAGCTGGATGATATAGTTAGAAATTACTTACTTGCATTCAAGGATGATCCATGGGTATGACACAAAAGGATAAGACATAGCAATATGTCAAATATCAAATCTTTATGGAAAAAGAATCCCGTGATTGGTCTACTAAAATTAAACTATGACAAAAATGAAATACACAAATCCTGTTAATTGTCACAACAGACTAAAGTATCCTTCCATCTTAAAAATGAAGTATCTACATCCAGACCTCTAGAACTATTGCATATGAATTTATTTGGACTATCAGACATGGTCACACTTGGAGGAAAAGGATACACATATGTGATAATGGATGACTACTCTAGATTTACATGGGTAATTCTCTTAACTAGCAAAGCTGAAGCATTTTTAATGTTTTATATTTTTTTAAAGCTAGTCCAAAATAAGAAACAAATGTCTATTATATACATCCATAGTGATCATGGTGGTAAATTCAAGAACAATAGATCATTAATTTTTGTGATGAAGCAGGAATTTACCATAGTTTCTCATCCCCTAGAACTCCTCAATAAAATGGAGTTGTGGAAAGAAAGAATTGGACAATTAAAGAAATGGCAAGAACCATGCTGAATGAAAGTAAATTGCCCAAAAGATTCTAGAGAGAAGCAGTTAGTACTGCTTGCCATATGCTGAATAGGGTTACTATAAGAGTAATCTTAAAGAAAATCCCACATGAGCTTTGGAAAGGAAGAAAACCAAACATCTCATATTTTCATCCCTTTTGTTGCTTATCCTATGTGGTGAACAAAGAAAAAGATAACCTTAGAAAGTTTGATCCAAAGAGTGATGAAACTATCTTTCTTGGTTACTCTTCCAATAGTAGAGCATTTAAAGTCTACATTAAGAAAGCACAGTTTGTAGAAGAGTCCATATATGTTAAATTTGATGAAGCAAATATAACCTCGAGAAAGGAGTGTGATAGTGATGTAGATGAAGCTGCAACAAATATGAAGAAGTTCAAATTGAAGGATCAAGAGAATGGCACCAACAAGGAAGACATACAATGTTCAGAAAATGAAAAGGAGGTAAGAGTAGGTAATGTTCCTTATCAATCTCCTACTGATTTGACATTTGTTACTGCTCATCCTAGAAAGTAAATTATAAGAAATGTATATGATAGTGTAAAAATAAGAAGGTCTATGCAATATGCCTATGGTCATTATGCCTTCATATCTACAATAGAACCAACTAACATTGATCAAGCTTTGAATGATGAAAATTAGATTATAGCAATGCAAGAAAAGCTTAATTAGTTTGAAATGAACAAAGTATGGAAACTAGTTCCAAAACTAAAGAATGTTGATGTAATTGGAACTAAATGGGTATTTAGAAACAAACTGGATGAAAGTGGTTTAGTTGTAAGAAATAATGCACGATTAGTTAATGCATGATTAGTTACTAAGGGGTACTCTCAAGAAGAAGGAATTGACTTTGAAGAGTCATATGCCCCTGTAGCTAGATTAGAAGCCATTAGAATGCTACTTGCTTTTGCATCCTATAAGAACTTTAAGTTATTTCAGATGGATATAAAGAGTACATTTTTGAATAGATATTTAAGTGAAGAAGTGTATGTAGATCAACCTCTTGGTTTTGAGAATGATGATCAACCCGATCATGTCTATAAGCTCACCAGGGCATTATATGGTTTAAGACAAGCCTTAAGAGCTTGGTATGAAAGGTTGAGTGAATTCTTAAGTGATCATAAATTCAAAAGAGGAAAGGTTGAAACTACTCTATTTATTAAAAATATTGACAAAGATATCTTGATAGTTTAAATTTATGTGGATGACATTATATTTGGAGCTACTAATGAAAAACTTTGTCAAGATTTCTCAAAGATCATGTGGGTTGAATTTAAAATAAGTAAAGATTTCTCAAAGATCATGCAGGCTGGATTTGAAATAAGTATGATAGGAGAATTGAATTACTTCCTTTGATTGCAAATCGAACAAAGAGATGATGGAAATTATATTTGCCAATCCAAATATACTAGAGAGATGCTAAAGAACTTCAAAATGGAAGAAGTTAAGGCAGCAAGCACTCCAATGAGCATATCAATAAGGCTGGACAAGGATGAAAAAGGTAAACTTGTAGATCAAAAACTCTATAAAAGTATGATTGGATCTCTTCTTTACCTTGCTGCATTCAGATTAGATATTCTCTTTAGTGTATGCTTATGTACTAGATTTCAGTCCAGTCTTAGAGAATCTCACTTTACTACTGTGAAATGAATTTTTAAGTATCTGCTTGGCACACAAAATCTAGGACTTTATTATCCTAAAGGAACTGATTTTGAACTCATTGGATATTCTGATGAGATTTTGGAATACATAAAGTCGATAGAAGAAGTACTAATGGAACCTGTCAATTTTTAGGAAATAGTTTAGTATCATGGTTCTTTAGAAAATAGACTAGTGTTGCTCTCTCTACTGCAATAGTTGAATACATAGCATCTAGAAGTTGCTGCACTCATTTTTTATAGATGAAATAACAACTTCTCGATTATGGACTAAGCTATAGAGACATAACCATTAAATGTGACAACACTAGTGCTATATGCTTGACAAGAATCCAATTTTACATTTGAGAACTAAGCATATAGAAATTCTGCACCACTTTATCAGAGATTATGTTGAAAAATATAATATATGTCGAGAATGTATGCCCACAAGTGCTCAACTTGCTAATATCTTTACCAAGCACTGTCATTAGAAAGTTTTTGCAACATTAGAGGAGAATTAGGTATGACAAATGTGATGATCTAAAAGTGAAATCTCTAATGTTTTTGTGTTTGAAATTGTAACATTGAATATCCTATCTTAAGGCTAAACTTTGTCTCAGACGAAGAAAGCTATTTGCATACAGTGCTCCATTCGCACTTCATCTGAAGATTGTTTCTCGAGGTCGAGTACAACTCATTTTCTTGTTGGAATTAACTTATAGCTATGGTTATCATCCCTCACCTTGTGGACACCATCTTGTAGTAGCATGAACTAGAAATGGCAAAGCAAATTTTATAGCTTGACGAATGTTCTAGTTCGGGCAGCACAAGCAGGGAACAAA